>VUQR01036287.1:42631-58380 GCA_015108515.1 Hemichromis elongatus
CAAAATCCTGCGTGAAGAAGAATGTTATCATTATTGCAAGATTGTTTATCCAGCCAAACTCTCTCCTCTGGGTCAAATAGACCTGCTCATTGTCCAGTACTAAGTTAGTACGCCATGTGTGCATTTGTATTGATGTTTAATTAGTTTAAATGATCTAGCGCTAATCCAATTTAGCATGTCAATTTGTTGAAAGAGTAAACTAAAATGTAGCTGGCACTAAAGAGTGCCAAAGTGTGTTAGTGTGCACTGTTAGTATGCACAACATAGTCATTCATTCTTGATTTTTGGCCTTGACCCTGTGTACAGACTTTTGTCTAAAACCACTAAATAATTCAATGAAATGATGTATTCTAGATGATGAAACTTGTTCTTTTCCCCACAATTTTAGACCAAAATGTTACATTACACTAACAGTCCAGTTGGACTTTCTGTCTGTGTAGTTTCTCTCACAAGGTGGTAAAATCCTTTATAGAACTTCAAAAAGATTCAGTCCCTGTGATGTTTTTTTGTAATCTGTATATAGTCATGTTACTACTTAAGACAGTTAGTTGTTTGACAACAGTACATAACCAATCAGGTATTTCATTGGGCCAACATTTTGAAACATGGTGCAGGAATCAAATTTAAAGACAGTGTATATTTTATTCATTTAATTTGTCCATTTGGGGATTTGCTGTCTTGTTTTTTGTGCTATTTTTAATTATGTATAGGCTTTAAACTATATATTTTTTGTATGTGTGACATATTGTGTGATATTTCAGATGCCCACTGATAGCAATTCATTATAACATAACATAAATGGAAAAACACATATAGCGAACATACAAAAAACAAAACAGGATTTAAGGCAAAAACTGATTTCAAGCACATTTCAAACAGGCTTAAGCATCAATATTTGGTATGAACACCTTCACTCTATAACAGAGTTTGATCTCTTGTAATCAGCTTTCTGTAAGTTTTCAATTTTCATATGTAGCCTTCAGGAATAGTTCTCTAGGCTTCATTGGATGTTGGCTGCCTTTTGTTCTGTTCTCTGTCAAGAAAATCCAACACTGCTTCGATAATGTTGAGGACTGGACTTAGGGCAGCTGACCGGGTTCCTCTGTTTTTCTATTGAGGTATGCTTTTACTGCAAAGCTGAATTGCAGCCCAAACTATGACAGAGCATCCAATGTGTTTTACAGATGATTGAGGACATTCATGGTTGTAGTTCTCTCCATAGCCAGTTATAGAGAAGCACACAATCAGAGTGAATACCGTTATTGCTGCAAATGTGTTGTAGGTAACTAGATAGCTACATACTTGCCTAATCAGACTGAGAAATTGACAAAATGTTTATGGTGAAATTGCATTCCCTTTTATTGAGTCTAACTACCAGTTTGGACAGTCAAAGCTGCCAAAAAAAAAAAAAACACGGTATAAGTCATTTTGTATTTGTTGTGCCGCTGTTTTTATTTAGTGGCAATATCAGAATATTTTGTTCGTCTAATAGGCAGCAACCAAGCCAACAAAGGACCTTAAATGGCGTACTCATGGAGAGAGAACCATATGTGAGTCCGGTAATAGGCATGTGTGTGTGTCGTTTTGTCTTGTTATATTAAAAAACTTTGTATCCATGTCAGCTGTGTTAGTTCAGAAAAGCAGTAATGAGGAAACGGCTACTCGTTTTAAAACAGAATAATTGCCACTTACTGCTGTTACTTTTTGTCAGCACTAACTGCCTCTTTGACAGAATAGCATCTCTTTGCTTCCTGGTTATTATCATTTAAGCCTTCATTCTTTGACCAAGAGCCGTGTCTCTGTAATGAAAAGTCATTGCAGCAGATTATCCTTTACCCTATGCATCAGTCTACTTCATCCTTTGCACCACTCCTCATCATCTGCTCCCCTCTGTACCATTCAGAAAATAATATACTTTTCCCAGTTTGTCAGCCTGCATCACTCTTTGAAGTTAATGAGTCAAAACTATCAGTCGTTTCGCTTTTAATTAGAAAACGGACAGAATGATTACAATTTTAATTGAAGTTGTCATTTTCAATTAAGATATGACATCCTTGAGAAGCCCTCTCATCTCACAGCCCTTTATTTATTCATTTATCAAGAGCCTCCTGGAGATGTTTCACTCCCGATCACATTTCTCTTCTTCTCCTCCTCTCTTCCTGTTTGGGACTATTCTCATCATGCTACAACTCTATGTCTTAATGTGCTGTTTAATGTCTTATTCTTACCATCATCTTACACTTTACTATGGCCATTATTCTTAATCACCATTCCTACTCAGTCCCTCACGCAACAGCTGCTCACATACATTTCTTTTTACTCCACTGCATCACGTTTTATATTCATCTGTCACCATCCCTCTTCATTAAAATGTGTAAAGAAATGTGAATGTATCTCATTTATTTGCTTTTATTTGCTTTACAAAATATATTAGAAAATGTCTTTCGCAACTTTCACAATTAACACAAATTACAATAATGCATCACATCACACATCCCTCGGGTCAGTTAAAATGAGATTGGTGTGGTAAAAAAATACTTTAAATGAGATTCAGGGCTCGATGTATGACAAACCTAAAAGAGTCGGAGTACAGGGAACAGTGTATGTTAGTCTAAAATCTGTAAATTCTGAACCAAAGTTGTTTATATCTTTTACCCAGAGGCTATTTCCTCAAAAGCTGAAGCTTTAGAAGGGAGTTTTTCTCAGTTTCACAGATAAGTAAGAAAGACAACCACAGAATTTTAGATGGCATTTTAAATATTCCCTCAGATTCTTTTGTGATAGAGTTTACAGTTTTCAAGATTTTACAGAACTAGCACATGAAATATAAATACTGGTGAGGGATGTTTCTGATTTCTAAAGATGGCTTTGTTGTTTAAGATCGCAAAAACACAAAATACTGTGTGTGTTCCAGCCAAGACTCTTTGAACTTGAAAAGAGAATATTATAGATGACTGGATTTCAAACAGTGCTATAATCTGCGGATCGACTGGCCAATAGTTTGGTCAAACAGTCTTTGTGTGTATGTTTTAGGAGGAGACTTCATCTATTTATCTATGGACTGATCTATTAGTTTTGGCAGTGGAAAAAATATACTAAAAAAACATTCATTTTACTCAGATCCTTCCAGGGACACTATGTATGCTTGTGTAACTGCATTTTGTTAAAACAGCTGGTCAGAAAGTTTGGTGTAACTGACTGTGTGCCTCAATTTTATAGAGGAATTAAAATTATATAAATTTTGTGATAGACTGGCAGGACAAGGAGTTTACCCCAGCTCTCCTCCTGTGACATCTGTGATGGGCTCTGGACCCCATGTGACCCTGAATTGGATAAGCAGAAGAAAATGTTTGGGGGTATGAATGCCTAGCTAACAAAATGCAAACACTAATATATTAATTCAGAAGGCTAGCAGGTAAAAGCAGGTATGATTTCTGTTGACCATCATTTTGTGTGGTTGATTGCAGCCCTGATATTTGCAGACAGTGTGAGCTTGTTTTATAACGCTTGACTTGTGTCTTTGTGGATTCTGTAAATTTTCTGTTCAAAACATTAATTTTCCCTGAAATATGAACCACGATTCTTTTATCTTATTCGACTAGCTAAAGGACATGACCTTTATAATAACAGATTAGGAGAACTCCACATGGGCAGAAATGCAAATGTGCATGACTCCGTAGTCACTGCATTCTTAACAAAGAGTTATTTATTTACACACATCTATAAAAGTGCATGCACAGCACTGCTCCCAAACAAAAACATACAGGAATTCTGTTGTGGATGGTCCGGCTGCACAGAGAAGGATGCTCAGAATTTTAAGGAGGAAGTTGAAGTTGTTGAACACTGGTTTCTTTTTGTATCAGTTATTTGTTGCCAATTGCAAGAAGAGCTTGTTCATTCCTAAAAGAACATCATGTCTGATAGAGTAGAGGAACAGGTGCCAGCCAATTGAGGCTGTGCTTTTCTTTTTTTTCTGTTTAACAAAAAAAAGGTAACAGTAAGTCTTCGCACAGAAACAATTGTGTTCACTGTTAACTATGGAATTCCATCAAAACTGCTATTTAAATATCGAATTATTATTATATTATTTTTCTTAGCTTATGTGAAATGTATTATTACAGCAAGACATACAGAGACGTGTTTGTGGGCTAAGTACAATTTTGCTGGTTATATAAATGCGGTAATTATGTGTAATTATGTTTGTACCCTGGACTTCTTGTGCTGTTCTACATTCCTGCTTCTCTGTCATATATTTAGTTTTCTTCCATTCTTTTTTCCTGTTTCTTCCTTCGCTTCTTCTTGTCCTCTCCTCTTCCAAACTGGAGGGGTGGGTGGCTACAGCTCTTTTCAGTCCATTTCCTAGTGAGGAGGCTCTTGAGTGCAGCCCGAACCATTCTTTGCCTGCACAATGGTGTATTCACATTAACTCTTATCAAAGTTCATCTTGCATCCAAATGCTGTGGGCTGCTCAATACCGACTGCACTGAAAAGAGAAAATGAAAAAGACAAAGCAAGCAGTCGAGAACGAGAGAGAGGGAGAGAGCAGTGTGTAGATAAAGGACGGAGAAATAATAGTTTAATGGTGATTGGAGATGGGTAAAATAATCATGGCAGTCGTCTGACTGGACTGAATATTGGTTTGATGTAAAATTAAACTCTGTTCATATCTGAAACTCTGATAAGGTTGTTTTTAATATAAACTAACACTTGTCTTTGTCCCTTTGATTTTTTTTAGAGCTAGGAAAGAACCTAAACGCTGATGTCAGGATTCAAAAATGGATGCAAAAGACATAAAAAAGGAAAGAAAACATTGTCCTACTTCTGGTAAACAGAGGCCCTCATCAGGTGAAGACGAGAAGGGAGTGTTTAGTGCAGCTCTTATGATTTGTTCAGATGATTAGAAACCCCCTTCGTAATTCTCTCTCTAAGTATCATCAGCCTCTTCACATAAAAATACATGGTTACTCCTCCGCCTGTATCATCATCGACTAAAGTGCAGCTGGATTTCCTCATTGAGATGTAAAGAGCGATAATTGCAGACTGATTGCAGCTGTATGAGAGCTTTCATCTAAGTTCTGGTCTTGAAATATTGTGTGATGGAAAGATATTTTGTACTTGGTACCTTAAAATGCGCATTATGCCTATGGCACATCTGCTGTAAAAGAGCCAACATTTCGTCAAATTGCTGCATTTTAATAAAGTTCTTGCTAAAGACCGTTGTTTTATCTTACAGTCTCCACTTCCCCTGAGACATCGGCACTGTAATAATGGCAGAAGGAAACATTATCTTCCAGGAATGAATGAAATGATGTTTTCTACCTCAACATAAATGAGAACTAGCACATAATAAAGAATAGCTATAATGACTTAAATTCAGATTCAATTCATGTTACAAGCTCTTACTGTATGACAGATGCTGTTGTCTTGAACACCTGGGATTTGCTGCTTTTTGCAATTACTCACTTTTTACACCAACAGTAAAAGTGCCTTTCATTGGCTAATATTTTCACCTACAAATAAAAATCATTTGAACCAATCTTGGTAAAGCTAAAGCTGGTTATGAAGTCAGATCTAATACTGCTCAAAAAAATAGGTTGCTTGTTTTGAGCTTATATTTATTGACTGATTTGCCTGATAACACACTGGTTTTATATGAGAACTGGAAATATATGAGTCACACAAGGTTTAAGTTGGCAGGGTGCTCCACTAACAACAAAAGCAATGGACTGTGCAAAATTTGGACACTGCACTGTGCATTTAAAATCTAATCCTTAATAAGGCTGGAGGAACAATAAGCACTATTTGAGAATTGATTTCATATTAACAGTTATTAAAAAAAAACAAGTTTTTAGATGGCTAATCATGTAACACTTTAGATGGGGACGAGATGTTTTTCCAGTAGCAGTTCAAATAAGCAGAGAAACAGTTAGGGGCTAAAGGTGGCCATAGAATAAATGAAACTTTCAAGTTGTTTTCTCTGGGAGACTCTTTGAGTAATTGTGTGATGGGCATTATTAGTTGTATTGCTTAAAACAAATGTATCTGGCCCAGTGGGCTTTTGATGAGCTCAAGGCTCATAGATCCCAACAGCACACATGCACTTAACTCACCGCTCACACTTTTGAAACTCTTCGCCCTCCTCCGTGACTCAGCCCGAGCTGCCAGAGGAGACTGTCTGATACCATGAGCACTGCCGAACAATTTAACAGTGATGGATGGTGTTGGGAGAGTGTCTCCACTTTGCTCTGGAACTCTGTCCCACAATTTCCCAACTTTAATATTGAGGCACTTTCAAATCAGTAATGCATGTTCCTGAGTCTGTGTACACACCGTGCTCAATAAACCTCTTGAGTTATTTAGTGCAAACTGTCTGTACCCCAGAAAGAATCAGGTTTGCGAGAAAAAAAATGGGGATTAGATGTTCTTTGTCAAAAAGAAAATACAGAATCTAATGTGTGTGTCTCAGTATTGCTTAATGTGTGTGTTTAGAGAGCCTCGGGTCTTCAGGATGGCACTGTTCTTCTGCTCCCACTTTAATTGGCTGCTGGCCCCTTAGCCTCGCCTGAATGGAGAGTCATTTAGGGACCTTTCACTCTCATAGAGGATTGTCGGTTGCCGCTGCTGGAGAAATTGCATTCCTGTTTCCATACAATGGCTGGTCTGAGTTGGAAGGGGCACGAGTATCACTGTCATTATCATAACAATGGAAGCTAATTCCACTGCCACTAGCACCATTCTGAAACCCTCTGCAGCACCAGCTTATCAGGGGGCACCATGAGACCAGCAGGAAGCTGTGCGAGCAACGAGTATGAGGCAAAGATTCACAAATACTGAACACGCTCTCAGACAGACACGGGCACATTCAGGACTCACAGTCTGCTTAGAAAAACTGTCAGAGATGTAAACCAACACATCAGCAAAAAAAATAAGTTTATTGGACAGCACGTCTCACTTATGGCACACAGTGTGGACAAATATTTTTCTACATTCACATTCTACATTTCTACATTCAGGACTTTATTCATGTCATCAGTGAAACAATGAGACTTTAAATACCAATACCACTACAGCCATACACATCTTTAACCCTTAATGCCTGTGAGGCCGTTGATTTCCCAAATGCTGTCTTTCTCCCAAACCTTTGTCTGCACTTCAAATGTCTAAACTTACATCGTACTTTGATATACATTTAACCTAAACCGTAAAAAGAAAACTTCAAACAAGCCTTTGTACAGACAAAAGATCATATTTCCTAAACGTCTTCATTCTGATGCTGATGAGTTTGACAGGTGCTTATATACACAGCTGGGCACGTACATGAGGATATAAGTAATGTTGTTATGTTGTTAAAATCATGTTGGTGCTATAGAAGAGATCATTTGAATTCACTACCTGAAACCATTAAAACTGTGTCTATAACTGTGTCTCTGTGTCTATTCAAACATTTTTTCTAAAAGCGAAAACATTTTAAAATTATTGTGTTTTTTTTACCTTTAGCACCAAAATTGGCCCAAGATACAGACAGCATGAAGTCACATTAAAATCCAACAGAAAGAAGAAAAACATGAAGGATGAAAATAATTTTAAATATTACAACTAGAGAAGAAGAAGGCAGTGGAAAAGGCTACACACGCACACACATACACACGGAACTGATTAATCACAGGTGGGAAGAATTAAGACAGCAAACAGCAGAAAGGTGAGAGCAACCAAAACAAACAAGTAAAGAAATCCTTTCAAAATACAACAGGTAACAACGAAACAAAGAATCACCAAAAATTAAACCAAATTAAATCAAACTATGGCAAAAATGTCAACCTCGTGGTTGTGTTTAGAAATTAGGGGATGACCAAAAGCTGTAAAGGTCTTCTTCTGGAGATGAATAATTGATGTTTGCCTGACAACAATCCATGCGGATCCAAAACGTTCCGAGATGCTGGAGCTTGGATCCAGTTGACCACCTATATGAATATGCCGGATTCCTGTAAGCGACATGAACAGAACTCAAACTCAAATTTGCTTTAATGTTGGCTGAACACATGAGTTTCCAGGACAGGTGAGGAAGAAGATATTTTACAAAGTGCACTGATGTGATGCATGTGAGACTTTTCATTCCAGCTGAAGTGGCATACAGCCATTTCATTGTAAAATACTTGTAATTATTTAAAGCACATCTAAACCTAACAGTATCCATGTACAGTATTGTGCAAATGTCTTAAGAGAACTGAACAAAAGGCAGCCAAGATCCAAAGAAGAACTTTAAATGTCCTTTAAGAGCCTGTAGAGCTATTCCTAAAGACTACCTAAAGAAATTACAAGGAAGCTTACCTAACAGAATTCAGGCTGTGTTGACGAATCAAGGTGTTTACAGCAAATGTTGACTTTTGTGCACAGATTCTGCCTTACATACTCTATTTTCATGTATTATATGTTGACACATATGTCAGTGAATCACTGCATCACTTCCCATTCTCCCAGCAAAAAGAGTGTTTAAAGAGATTTGCACAGTACTGTACTACAGCAAAATCAAAACATTCACTAACACTACTGGGTATTGTCCCACCATACATGCATCTTAAAATAAGCACACCTGCAGTATTTCACCCCTTTGAAAAATCCAGGTCACCTGCTGTCCTCCCACTGAGCAATATGCTCCGCATCTGTAAAAAGAAAAACACAAAATATAAAAGGGATTCTGCTTGTTGAGCTCAAAAATAAATGTCGCATTTGTGTTATAATTCTCAAGTTATCCTTCGGTTCTCTTCAAAAACGATTGCAAAGTCATAGATGTCAAAGTCATGAAAGAGTCTCAAACTGTAGATAAGTTTTCACACATAACCCCCCTCACATAGACACAAGTATAGGCGGTACTATGGAGAAACATATCTTAGTGTTTGCTCCAGGCTGTGTGATATCCACTTATCATTTTATTACCAATTAAAACAACACAGCAATGATGTCTGGAAATTAGTCTGATGGGCTGCAGGGCTCTGTGCACTTATAATCAGCTTAATTTATGCTTGTAGTTCTTTGTTGCTTTAGTGAATTTTTGCTTTTATTTTGAGAAGAAGTGTGACAATGTTAATGACTGAGGAAGAATATTTCCATAAATTTAGCTTTGTTAAAAACACGTAGGACTATCTGTTACAGACACAATTCAGCAGCAAGCTCTCCTTTGATCACAATTTACTAATCATGTTTTACACATTGTACACAAAGGAAAAAAGAAAAGCAGTTTGTAAAAATCACATCCCTGCAACGAGGACCAGATTCAGAGCAGATGTATCATTCAGCTACGAGTAATCAATAGATTACACAGCAGACACTTGCAAAGACACACTCAACTGGGCAAAACTAAACATCTGCCCCCATCTCATTTCTCATGATCAATGTAAGTGTGTGTGTGTGTGTGTGTGCGCATGCGTGCGTGTGTGTGTGTTTTTAGACACTGCAGGCTTTTGTGGAGCTGAGGTGTATTGATTACTCAGAGGTTCTTGATGGTGAGCAATGAGTGCCATTGATTTAGACTGAGAGGCAGGTGTGAGCAGGATCACATGGAGATCTCTGTGTTTTCACATCATTACTGGACACACTGAATTAATATTTCACACTTCACTGAATATCAGTGACAGAGGCAGCAAAATAGGAAAACTAATTGCCTGGACACTGTGGAGCATAGCATGTACAAGAAGCAGAAACCGAAATTGTAAAGAAGAGTCCATTTTAAAAGGAAAAATGAGCGGATGTCCATTCTGCTACCTAAACAAATAGAAATATTATTCAGGTTAATTTATATAGATTGTTTCTATATTAAAATCTAATTATTCTTTGTTATGTGAAAGGATCACTTATACCATGTTGCTTAAAAGATAAAACACTGTCCTTGAACTGCAACATAGCGTTAATCTCTCTGGTAATCTCTCTTTAATGTATTAAGATGTATAAATTGCAAAGTAGTCTGTGTACTAAATCCCTTTCAAATAGCACTATAGGCACTGGGGTCTTCGGACACACAGATCTCTTTCAGAATGAAGACTGCCATGTTTGGGTGAAGATATGGGAGGACAGTCCAGTCTCATTTGCAAATCATCTGTGGACAAAACTGCTGTTGCTTTTAAGTAAATTTAATGTACATAGATTCCATAGTGAAGAAAAAAGAAGTGTTTCCCTCGGGTTAAGCTATGTCTCTGGATAGAAAAAACAGTTTTACATTTTCTGAATTTCTGTTACTATATTTTTAGGCAGCCCAGTTGTGCAAAAACTCAATCTAGGTTTTCATCCACTTTCTCACAGAAGGAGCCATACCGTGCTGGCAAATGTATCTGTTCCGTTTTTTACAGCGCTGGTCATTCCAGTTGAAACCACTCGATGCCTGTAGCTCGACACAGTTTCCAAAACTGTAAAGAAAAAGAGAAGCTGCGAGTGAACTAACGTGAAGGGTTTGTGATAGATACTACAAATGGTTCGAAATAAAAAATAAAAATAAAAGGAAATATAGACTTGGACATAATTTAAAAAACTATGTTTTCATGGATCCACCCAGTTGCCATAGATGAAACAGCGCCAGCAATATGCACTGCTACTAAGATCATGGACAAAAGAAGTGATTATAATTAGAATGGTTGAAGAAACACAGAGGGAAACAGAGACATCTAGTGGTATTAATGAGGGATGCATGTGACCCAAGATCACTGTCTTTTCTATTGGTTAAAAACTGTGTTAATTAATTAAATTGAAATAAAATAGAGAAATAAAGTAAACAGAGGGGAAAGGGCTACATTAAAAGAAAACAAAGTTGCAAAAAAACAAAACAGAGAAAAAGATTTTTCCACCTTTCAGGAGAATTGCTTTGTTTGTTTTGGTCCATTTCCCTCGGCCGTCTGTCAGTAGCTAATGTCTCATTCTAAATGGGTCTCTTACCCTTGGTTGTCAGGCTGCCCAAAGGCAAAGCTGAAGTATTTGGGAATCTCTCCTGTGTTCCAGCGAAATGAGTCTTTTGGAGGTTTATATGTCAGGCCTGTGGAGTAAAAACATGCTGTTTTATCTATTCACCACTTCAACTACCTCCATACCCATAGCATGTCTATTAAAAAAAAGAAAATCAAGTTAAACTGGCATTGTGTTAAAGATATAGCTGATATACTTAACATTAATTGATAATACAAAGGAGTACCTATCCAGAAGTTTTCCATTTCAAAGTCATTCTTAGTGAGCTCGTTGCTTGTCTCCAGCTGAGTAAGATAAAAAGCCAGAATGTCCTGAACCTTCTGATTGTGGATTTGAGCCAAAACGCCACCTTTTTCCTGGTGGTTTGCATAAGAAAAAGTTTAAACTTTGTCTCTGTATGATGTTTTATAGAAAACTCAATGAGGCTCCTTAGTGAGGCGTACACACCTGACAGTGACTTTTAGCCCCATAGTAGGTCTCAACATCAGAAGACACCATGAAGCAATTTCCATCTATGATGAGATCACAGCTTTGAAATGGGAATTCCACTTTCTCTGTTGGGACACGAACACATAAATTATAGAAAAAATAAAGAGCAATAACACTGATCACCAATCTCAAAGCATACAGAACAGACTCACACATGCTTGGGAACAAGTACAAATTTCTTTTCTCAGTGACTGTCAGTTTCTCAGAAATAAAGTGATGTACACTAAGGTATTAAAGTGTCTACCACTTCTACTTGATGTACACTATAAATCCCCTCAAATCTCCTCTAAAGGTTAATGATGAAAATATCAATAAACTACTAAAGTATCCTTTACAATGTCATTAGCAGCCAGATGGCATTCCTCATTATGTGTGTGTGATGTGTGGACAAATTGAAGCATTTCTTGTTCTCAGAGTAAAACTTTATTAGATATATGACAGCATAAAGAACCAATCGTTAGTCAGTGCCAATATTAAAACAACTAACTGGTGGTAAAGTAAGATTTTTTTGTCTGCTTCCGCTGTCAAATGTCAAATTGTTGGCTCTATAACGCAGTAGGACAAATAGAAAAAAAAGAGTGAGCATCTCAGTAATGTTGACAGGGTGAAACATTCATGGCTTTCAGGCTGTAGTACACGCTGACCTGCCCCTGTCCACCATCTAAAAGCACCTAAAATGTGAAGTCACATTTTAAAAAGCTGTTGCTTTTGATTAAAATGATAAATTGCATTTTTATTTATATCAGTGAACAGTGTGGTGCGCATGTGTACACTCAGGGCATTGATTGTCCTCTGAATGTTCATTAACACATACCAACAGCCTAAACTTTGTTGCACATTATGTCTCTCGTCTGCTTGCAGTGTAGCTGCTATTATGAGATCTATAAGTAAAAGTCACCTTTAACACGTGCCCATGTGCTCCAACTCACCTAATGTGTCACATAGGTTATCCTTTCCTTGTCAGTGCAAGTCCGAGGAACCAAATCTAGTAACTAGGGAGGGCAGTGAGGTTATACTGTGTTTGTGTGGCCCTAAGACACACTCTGCACTTAAGGTCTCATCTGAGTGTACTCTGTCAGACACCTCACAACAATAAAGTGAAACTCCGTGAAGACAGTCTTACCCTGGGGGACAAATTCATGGTGCACAACCTATTAAACCTACCAAACCTATTAGCCTTTAACCCACTAATGTGTTTCTAACCTTGCTCATCACTTGCATGTGGACTTGTAAACTGAAAACTCTTTGCATATCTAATCAAGCTCTCATTAACAGCAATGATTGTCCACATAAAATCAGATCAAATGAGATCAGTCATAAACAGAAGCTAATGTTTGCTGAGTGTGCACATCTGAGGTCTGTGATGAAACTGCAGAGTGCACAGTGCACATGCTCAGGATGGGACTTCCAGGGAGTGATTAAAGAATAGCAGCATCTTTGGAAGCTGTCTTAAAAAGATCCAAAAAGAGGAAATTAAATTGGTCAATTAGTCAAAGTTATTATTATTATCATTGCCTTTGTTCTATTTTTATGGTGCTGATGTGCTGATGTGTTGCTAACATCTTGCTGACTGATCCCACAAGTCAACATCAGACATCCAGTGAAATCCATGCCTTGACACCTTAGAGATTATGACTGAGATCTGCACTATATTTAGCAGGAGGTCTTACTTTTGTGGCAGACTGTTGCATACTAAAGCACACTTCACTTACCTGCACACTGAGCACCACCATAGCCAACGGCGCATAAGCAAGAGCATTCTTCTTCTTTGAAATGACCGTGCACACATTGCACATTGCACCGAACTGAAAAACACACAGTAAAACAGCAGAATCTGTGCCTTTGGTTTCTCTTTGTACATTAAGATAAACAAGGACAATGGACTAAGAATGATTTTTATAACATCAGCTGTTGATAATTAGTACCCTGGCAGAAGCGTCCAGTGAACCCGAGGTCACACTTGCATTTGCAAAATGAGATATTGAGATGGCCGTGTTCACCACAGTTCATACGACACGGGTTCTTTGGAATCTCTGATAAGAAACACAAAAACATGTAGGCAGCAAAATGAACACCTGGGAATTGATCAAAATAAATGTTAAAGAAAGTTTGCTGTCACAAAAAAATCCAACTATAAATACTTTTTGTGTGTGTGTATGTGTGTGAGTGTGTGTGTCTTACCACACAGTCCGCCTACATGGTCCCACAGTCTCAAACAGCCAGACATAGAGGAGGTGCAGAGAGAGCAGTACAGCCCTGATTTATAGGGCATCACCAGTTGACCATTTACCTCCCAGTTACCTCTGCAACATGAAAATATATGTTGCAAAAAAAATTGTGTTTTCTAATAAAACTTTTAATATTTAGCTTTTTTGGGAAAGCAAACTGTTACCCAGGATAGTATGCACAGACAAATATCTCCCAGAGTTCTCCGTTTCTCCAGCACTGTTGGTTGGCACAGCCCACCTGGCTTGAAGTAGCCCAGACCAGCTACAAGACAGGAAAGGATTTAGATACACAACAACAGCATTTTTATAGGCAACAGAAACTGTATACAGATGCAGGACTTCATATAATCATGTGTGTGGTTTGTATTTGCCAGTGAATACCTGGGTATAGTGTTGGCAGGTGGCATTTTCCTTACAACGGCCACTCGAGTAGAGAAAATCTTTTCCTTCCTCAAACCAGGAGTCAATGATTTTAGAAAATGAAGCAGCACCAACAAAAGAAAGATGTGTGTTCCAGCCAATATGGCTAAAAGTCGAGGAGTGTTGAAGGAAAGGCTCTTTGTGACACAATGTGGCTCTCTCCTTTGCAAGTGTGGCCAACTTCTCATTCCATTCCTATAGAAAATAAACATTCTCATTATTCTGTAATGAGAATGTAATTGGGTTTCAGTTTCAAGGGTAATCAAAGAGACACAAAGATAAACTGCTAATGCTTCCAATCCCTTTTCTGTTTTTTGTGGTCCTATGGTTCTAGGCAACTTGTTGACATAGGAGGGTCATCAGTTGAGTTTGAGATCTGTGGAATCTTCTTTTAAAAAATAAGTTAAAGACTTATCTTTTTTAAATTGCTTTTGGTTGACATTGTTTGGATGAGGTGTGTTTTTAGCCTCTGTGAAGCACTTTGTGATTTAATCTTGAAAGGTGATTTATAAATAAAATTTTACTTTACTTACTTTACTTTACATCAGTGAATGCAGCTCAAACAGGCCATTTGCCTTGTTTACACTGTGTTTCTCTGTGTTTTTGTTTAAAAGCCGTTTTAGATTATAATATTTATAATTTACCCCTCTGCAAATTGCTACCTTATCGTGGTGGAGGGGTTTGTATGTCCCAGGGATCCCTGCCCTTTGTCACCAATTTTGTTTGTAATTTTTATGGAAAGATTCTAGGTGTAGCCAAGCGGTGGAAGGCTTTCACTTGGGTGGTCTCAGAATCTCATCTCTGCTTTTCACAGATGATGTGGTTCTGTTGGCTTCATCGGGTGATAGCGTCACCTATGGTCATGAACTGTGGGTAGTGACTGAAAGAATGAGATTGTGGATACAAGTGGTGGGAATTGGCCTCTCCCTTAGAGATAGGGTGAGAAATTTGGCCATCCGGAAGGAGCTCAGAGTAGAGCCACTGCTCCTTCACATCGAAAGGAGCCAGCTGAGGTGGTTCCGGCATCTGACAAGGATGCCTCCTGGGCGAGGTGTTCTGGACGTGTCCCATCAGGAGGAGGCCCTGGGGCAGATCCAGGAGGCATCCTTGTCAAATGCCTACCTGGATAGTGTAACTCTGTTTTTAGCACCTTGAACAGTTCAGAGCTATAGTGCATGTGTGAAAGCCCCTATCATGTACTTAACTATTGATA
Source organism: Hemichromis elongatus (assembly GCA_015108515.1). Classification (NCBI taxonomy): domain Eukaryota; kingdom Metazoa; phylum Chordata; class Actinopteri; order Cichliformes; family Cichlidae; genus Hemichromis; species Hemichromis elongatus. The sequence goes on from VUQR01036287.1 coordinate 57,929, forward strand.
TCGGGGTGGCTGTTATTCAGGAGATAGAGCAGATTGTCTACTAATTGGGGTGATCGTGGCTCAAAGAGTTGGCAGTTTGTCTTGTAATCGGAAGGTTGCCGGTTCGAGCCCCGGCTCCGACAGTCTCGGTTGTTGTGTCCTTGGGCAAGACACTTCACCCGTTGCCTACTGGTGGTGGTCAGAGGGACCGGTGGCACCAGTGTCCGGCAGCCTTGCCTCTGTCAGTGCGCCCCAGGGCAGCTGTGGCTACAATGTAGCTTGCCATCACCAGTGTGTGAATGGGTGGATGACTGTAATGTAAAGCGCTTTGGGGTCCTTAGGGACTAGTAAGGCGCTATATAAATACAGGCCATTTACCATAATTGGAAGGCTGGTGATTTGATACCTGGCTTGCACATCAAAGTATCTTTGACCAAAATGCAAATGGTCCCAGATGCATCTATTGGAGTGTG
>VUQR01036288.1:18190-29489 GCA_015108515.1 Hemichromis elongatus
GGGGGCCGCCCCCCAAAAAAAAAAAAAAAAAAGGGGGGGGGGGGGGGGGACAGGGGAAGCTACCTCTAGAAAACACATTCATGCTGCTAGCCAGACAGGAAGACATCGGAGAAAGGGAGAGAGAGCCAGCAAAATTCCGGCCTACTCCCAGCCAGACAGCGACAAAGAGAGGGAGAGAGAACGACAGAGAGAGAGAGGGGGAGAGGGAGGGGGAGTTTGGGGTGGGGGGAGAGGAGAGGAGAGCAGTAATACGTTTTCATCTGAAATATTAAAGCCTCTGCATTAATCTGTCTTCGCTCTCCCTGGGGTGCTGGTGAAGGCTCTCTCTGTCCTAGAGTTCCCGAGGAAAAGGACAGAGGCTGACTACCACACCTCCTGCTTCTCTTCAGGACACAACTGCCTCTCCACCTCTCCTTTCATAATGGCCATTTAAGTGTTTGAGTGGGAGTGGACAGTGTGCTAAGGTTTTCTGAAATGGCCGCTTCGGGCTACAAGCTCCGACTGACCAATTTTAAACTTAAGGAAATGATGATTTTTTTTCCACACTTTGAATAGTTAAAAAGTTCTAAGTTCAAATAATTTTATCACCATTTAGAGCGATATTAACAGTTGATAAATAAATTAGTTCATTAATTAGTTAATCACAAATTACCTATTTTAGCAATTTACAGCAAGCACACACATATATATATAATTTATTTTCTTATTATTTATCTATTTTTTTATTTTGTAAAGTTGCCATATTACTTGATACTGAAAATACTAATCACAGCCTTTAAATTTTCAATTCATTATTCTGAGAAATAATAATAGACAGCAATAATTAATTAACTTTTTCTAAGGCTGAGTAAGTCCCGTCTGATGCATCTATGGCATAATTAATATTTTAACCTTAAATGGACACTGATGCCAAAGTCAGCAGGTCAGTTTAAGAGTCTTCATTAAAGACTTAAAAAAAAAAGGCAGGTCCTAATGAGTGCTCTCTCGGCTGGATTTTTGGTCCATCAAAGCCTTCAAGCTTTTAACACCTACTCTAAATGTTCTGCTGGCATCTCATGAAGGTGGTGTCACCCATCTAGTCTTTATCTAGGCCACCAGATCCGCAGCTGGACCCATCTGGCCCAGCTTTCTCCTCGTTCTGTTGCAGCAAATACACACTTGCACGTGTGGGCACACATGAAATCCATCACGTACACACATGCACACACACTCACACACACACACCAGCTGTTGTGGATTACCAAAGAACAAGTGCAGTTTTTTCTGACTTTAGGCCAGTGTTTGATGGCCTCACCCTGGATGTGACCCAACACAAAAGCACAGGCTTGGTTATTATTACATACGATACGCAGGGTGCTTTGCTTCATATGTGTACTGGTGACAACTGGTGCTTGTAGAAAGAGTGAATTGTGAAAAATGGCAGGTAAGAGTTTGTGAAGAAGTAGTTATCAGCATCCATCACACTTACTGAAACCCAATGACTTTGCAAGTTAGCAATAAAAAGCACACAGTATAGATAGCACCAAGAGACTCCACTTTTTGTGGTGCAAGAATCGGACAACTTAAAACAATCCCAAACCCTCTGCCAAGAAGAAGCCCATGAATTATGCCTTGTGCTTTCTTATCTGATTGCGCGCTAACATGGCCACTCAGAGAAATGTGGGTTCTTTTAATCAAGACGGTTTCCACTTCTGAGAAATAGGAAATCTGTCTGGCCTCACCTCCATCTATCTTAACTTCCCTCCAAACATTGATCTTTCCCACTGACCCTCCAATCTTCCCAGTACCCGATCTCAGCTTAATCTTCATTATTCTCTCTAATGCCACAGACTCTTTCTGGATGGAGTGTCAGTCCCATCTTCACTAAACCTCACAGCATCCAGCGGTCCCATGCCACCCTTATTTGAGACGCACACACACGCACTCCACAAATTCAAAGAGTATGCAGTCCTTTTGTAAAACAGACGGTTTAGGAGTAACAACATGCAAAATAGTCACTTGGGTACCCAACTGAGGCTTTACAGCTTAAGTTATTATGAAGGGGATAGGGTGAAGCCGTTGGACTGAGGCAACCTCACCAACTGCTTTCCCACAACTGCAATAAAATATTCTATCATATCCCTCAAGCATCCCTGACTCCAGCTGGGATCAAAGAGTATACTTGATGACTGAGAGAGGAGTGCATATTAGTGCCAACAACGGCACTGTCTCACTTGCACCGAGCCCTTCATTCCGTTCCATTAATGGCCGTCAAGGAAAAACACATGATAGGGTTGGGTGTTTCCATTTCCTCAGTAAGTACTGATGTATTCCAGCAGGAGACACATCGGAGCACAAAAAAGTCTTTGCATGTCACTCGTATGCTCTTTCATGGAATAATATATATAATGATTGGAATTTATGTTTCTGTCTTTGCTGCTGGCTGGTTTGTTTGCACTGACTTAGCAGTCGACAGCAGTGAAAATCTCACTTTTAACGTGTTCTCCCAAGTACTGCAGTAAACAGAACAACCTTAAAATTATGAAAGGCTCAATATGCACAACTTTTGCTATTCAAAAGATCAAAACAGGCTCCACATCTCACTGTGGCTGTATTCCTTTCAGGCCGTCTGTGACAGGTGTTTTATAGGAAGGAGCACTGTTGTTGTGGATGTCCTATCAATGATTCAATGCAGCACATCAGATGGAAGGAAGAGGCAGAGAGAAAGATGTCTCTGCCTGGATGTTCAGAGGCGAACTTTCAATATATAATTCACTGAGTTGTCTGACGGATGGGGTGTGAATGTGATGGATGCTCTTTTAGTCTAGTGAAGATTCAGCATACTTAAACCTTGGATCTCTTAGGCCACTTTGAGTATGAACTACACCACTGCCAAATGTCCTTTTATGATCTTTTGATCCTTACGCTGTACAGCTGAAGAGGCGAAGCACTACACACACGCAGACAAAAAACACACACCGAACAGGTAAATCGCTCTCGCACACGCTCCTACAGAAGATAACTGACAGCCAGCTCTTCCAATTAAACCAGAAAAAGAGCAGTAACTCTCCAGCTGAGTAATCTAACACACACACACATACACACACAAGTGCAGTGAGTAACAAAAACACTTCATCCAATTTAATACTGGCAAGTGTGACGTGTGATAAGTGTATTTACTCCCCATTGATTTTATTGATGTGCATTACAATAACAGCACCTCCACTGACGACGCGCCGTTTCCATGAAAGCCTTTGTGGGTCAATCATGGATTTGCAATTGTGTTTACTCAAGCAGAAAAGGGTGCTTGACACAATTTAAATGAAATAAATGTCATTTCAGACCACCTTTTTTATATATATATATATATATATATATATATATATTTATAAAAAGCAACTGAGCAAAGATCCACAGTCCGAAGGGTGTGAGTGTTTATTATGTTTAATCGGCGGGCTCGGGCAGCAAATCCATGGAACGGAACCACGTAAGATGGCAGATTAGGGGAATACGGAACACACTCTGGAGTGATCGCTACGCTAGGGCTTTTGTCTTGTTATCTTTGGGAGAGAGTTGACATTATCCCCATGGATAAGGTTTTACCATGCATGGATTACCGCATGAAACAAGCTGTGTACGCCCTCAGGAAAATAACACGAGAGGACCTTGGTTGATCCCATCTCCCTCTCCACTCAGGCTCCATCCCTCACTTTTCATCAGTGACATGATCGGCACACCTGGGGCTTCTGACACTGTGTTTGAAAATAATGACATCTGCTGTAGTTTCACAGGGGGCATTAGGCCATTTTTCACTGTATACTGAACAATGGGGGGAGCAAATACTTAAACAAGATTTTGCTTAGTCTTTGAGACCATGTTAATTGACATTCCTGCACAGATCTTTTCATTAATAACTTTTGATTCAATTTTCACATATCAGGGTTGAAACCATACGGCAGGAAAATGAACGAGCTTAAAAGAGGCACGATCTAAATTTTGTATGAGCAACATAATAGTAAATAAAAAAAACAAGACGAAACGTAATTGAAAAGGACGTCTTTTTAAACCGTTCGACAGAAGTCGCCTCCTGAATATCTTCAGAAATGATATACCACTGTTTGGAATCTGAAAGACTGGTTTTCTTTCTTTCTTTTTCCTATTTTTTTAAGATCTAACGCAGCGAAGGATCAGACTGACTTGCGGTCAAACATAAAACAACACAGACTCATCCATGCAGGCTGGTCCTCAGCCTCTTAAAGCTGTGTGTACAATGAGAAGTACTTTAAAGATATGCCCAAACGATACTCGGAGCCAGTGCTCTTCAAAACACAGTGCTGCTCCACTTCAATTAGCATGATGCGCCGTCTCGTTTTAGTTTTGATCAGAAGTCTTGCAGGAGAATGTTGAATATTCTGTAGCTTCTCAAAAGACTTAAGAAGGGGAGCAGAGCATGTTATCAAGCTTCGTCTACACCGCATGTCATCCATTTGATGAATGCACGAAAAGTTGTAAAAAATAATTCCATGAGACTTAAAACAGGACCTTAACTGAAACATTCTTCGTGACAGCAAAGTCTTTGGAAGGTTTTTAAATAGAGAAGAGGCCATTTGAACCTCAATGTCTAGGTCAGATATGTGTAGGAGAGACTCAACGACTGCAGCAGCTCTGCGTCTGGAAAAATCCTATTGTCAGAGGATGTGTTTCTAATTTTCAGGACATTATCTGACACTCTGTTGTAGTCATGCTTAAAAAATCTAGTGAAAAGACAGCACGCAGAGGATTTCCTTTCATCTTTAAAGACTTTTTAAGGGAGGAAAATCGATGCATAAACTCCTGGAGTATGAAGGTAATATTTCTTTGTGAAAATATCTATGTTCGAGCAGTAATTTGATTGTTGGAAGAATTTGGTAATTCCACCCCTTGTGCCATTTGGGGCCTTACATATCACCATTATGTAATGCCTCACAAAATAACAGATGAATTGGATAATCTATTTGTAATCCCATTTCACATTTGCGGTAAGGTGCAAAAAGACGTGAATGGAAATTATTACATAAGGAACTGAGCTGTTATGGAAAGGAAAGCAATGGCTGTTACACCTGTGCAGCTTAAAGGTTTAGCACAATATGAACAACTAAAGAAATTCAGGGTCCTATTTGGAGCACGGCAGATATCAGCGATGAAATACGCTCGATTTCTTGTCATAATTTCCTTGGGAATTCGTTGGAGGAAGTGGCGACAGTAGCTAATATGGAATGATGAATGATACCCTTATCTCTTCCGGTACACTCCTCAGATAAGAGCTCTTATTGGCTGGTAGACATATTATCAGTGATGTGAGGTGACTGGGAAAAAAAAGAAAAGAAAGAAAGCCTGCAAAGAAGAAAGGAGACAGGAGAGAGGCGTGAGGGTGACTTAAAATAGAGGACAGAAGGATGAGAATTTAAAAAAAAGAAAGAAAGGAGAAACTAAGTTTAGAGGCTTGAATGATGGTGGGAGGGAGGCGAGAGAGAGAAAGAGAGAGCGAGAGGTGACCTCCATCTTCACCTACACCTCCACACGCCAAAACAACCCTCTCCATCTCAACCAGGGCATCATGGCACGTTTCCCGTCACTGGGGGTGGCAGCAGGCCACACATTGCAGTGAATCAATCCGACTGCTTCAACCTCCGCAATCCACACTCTCCTGCAGGCTCGTCATGTACCCAGATGCTATGTGCGAACCAGGAAGTGAGAAATCATGTTCTACATGCTACCCGCGCCTCCGTTTAAAATCGTGATTTAAACATATCTCTGTGCTGAAACAGCTGAGGTGTAGATACAGAGAACTTTGGAGGAAATGATGAAACACTGTCTACTTTACAGCAGGGGGGTTATTTTTATACCAACAAGATAAGTGCTAGTCAGAAATTAACAAAGCAGTTGCAAATTATTTTTTTCTCTTTTTTTTATTGAGTATCTATTTAAAAAGTAAATGTAAACATTAATAAAATTCACAAGCATGATACCATATGTCTTACTCACCATGTTCTCCTTTTATAACCCTTCATGCAGCTTCAAAGGATTTGTAGGCCGTAAAAAATGTTTTTCATAATAGTTAATGAAGGTTTTATGCAACCACTACAGCTGTAATTTATCCCAAATGGAATCCATTTATCTAACAGAGTAGGGAAGAACTAACCTAGCTAACCTAAATCACAAATGGCACTGCCACTTACAGTCCCTTGGCAGACGAAAATTGGACGTTATTAGATTCATCGCATCCCACCAAAACCTGCCTCAAAGCCACCATCACCACCAACGCGTCGAGGCCCCACTTCCCTTCTTTTCTGCCTCTTTTGTTTGCAAATTGATAACAGAACCAGAGACCCCACAGGGTCTGTAATTCAATATTGGAATCTAACAGTCTCAGATCAGATATGATGGACTGTAATCCTCTCTGCACTTCCACATCCACACATGCTCCTATGTCTCAGCGCCCCTTCAGCTATAGGGAAGTAACTGGGTTCTCTTTGCATTGATGAATGAATAACTAGCTGAATGAATGAATGAATGCGTGAATTAATGATGATTTTATGGAGAATTAGAAGCAGACCTAAATGAGTGAGTGAGTACCCACTGTGGTAGACTTTCACCTGAGCTTTAATGAGGATTCCCTAAGTGCATCCATATCCGTCACTGACACTAGCCTTTAAAGCTGCCCCCACTATTTGTTTCTTTCAATTTGAAAAGATATAAAGTGGGAAAAACATGTTCAGAGACAATAATGATCCCACTGTTTACTTTCCATAAGGATTACTCTATTCCTTAGGCTAAGGATACCTTTATTTCTCTGTGGAAACATCTTTGTGAGACAAGATATTGCCACAATTATTAAAAACAAAGAGCAAAAATCCTAAAGTTTTTCTGTGTTTGCATCCAGATCACTTATGAATACTGATGCCGTTGCCTCTGAAAGGCTGCCTATTGAAGTTAAATTCCATACACTTACATCATTTACATGTTTTTGCCATAATAGGATCAAGCACAGGAAAACCGAACTGCTTCATAAAAGGGAATCTTCATCAGTTATGCACATTTCCGGCAATACACATTCTTTCTATATATTAATATTTCACCTCCCTGAATATAATGCTACATCTCCCGGTGGACATTTTGTCCACATGAATCACACAGTGATATTATGAAGCACTAAGATGTCTTAATTCAGTACTTAAAGTAGGAAAGTTTCTCCTCAGTGGATAAACCAGATATGGATGACTGCAGTGACACACTGAAAATATACCCAGACAGAAATGGCTGATTGATGAATCACATTTCTGGGTGGCTGAATAAAAAACAAAGGAAAACCAAAAAAATTCAAACTATGATAAACAGTTGTGTTTTGTTTTTTTTTTGCTCCTCTTCTGCCTTTTTTTTTTTAACTTTTCTGTCTCTTTAATGTCTTGCCTGTAGAGCAAGATTGACAGGGAGTGAGATACTTGTCTCGAGCCATATTCCCTCAGGAATCACTGACCTTTTACCACCAGCACGAAAGTCATGTATAATTTAGGTTCCGGGAGCTTAAGGTTGGGGTCGGGGACATTTTTGCAGTTAGCATTGATGGTTAAATATAAGCCTATCTTTTTTTCTAGAATGTTCTTAAAAGCCGACACTAATAGAAGCTGCTGATTGATCAGTTGGGTTGATATTACCGGCTGATATTTTCTATTTCTGGCACAGTGCTGTCGTGGTTAGCACCGCTCCCTCACAGCATGAAGGTCCTGGGTGCAAATCCAGTCTGAGGCCATTCTGTGTGGAGTTCGTAGGTTCTCCCTGTGTCTGTGTGGGTTCTGCTCGGGTAGTCTGGCTAACTGGTGATTCTAAATTGATTGTAGGTGTGAATGTGACTGAATGGTTATCCATCCAGGATGTTCCCTGCCTCTACTCCTAAATAGATCCAGGTAACCCTGAGAAGAAGACTGATTATATATTTGCTGATCTATCAATATTGGCATTTATGACAATTGTTGAACATTTAAAAAGTAGAGCCTGTAGAAACACCCTTCAAGTATCCTATGAGCGTTATATTGCATAGTTTGTCCACCACAGTGCAGTCTGCAGCTTCGCTGTTAGTAAAACAAGTGTTTTAAGTATCACAAAAACAAAAACCAGCTTGGAGAAAAAATATCCACAGATACAGTGGAATATCAGATTTTTAGATCACCAAATATCACTATCGGCACTGGTCTTAAAAATCTTATATCAGTCGGCCTCTAGTCACTAGCAGAAATTGATAATCCAACTTGATAAACTGACCAGTGTTTTCTGAATATTGAAAGTCAGAGTTAAAATTTTTGTTTCATACCGAAAATCTCAAAAGTTTCAGTTTTCTACAATATAACAAATGCAAACATCAAATTTCCTCAATTCCTTATATTTGAAAATACTTTTTTACTTAAAAGGTGAAGCTGCAATACTGGCCATTTTTGTTGAATGCCAGGATCAGCTCAAAGAGTTGCACAGTCTTACCAAAAGTTGGTATAGTGCATGCCTTTCTCATTTATCTACATTAAAAAAAAACACAATACAGCTTCCCACACACATATGCATAACATGTATTTGTACTGTATAAAGTAACACACTCATAACTTTGACTGATTTGCATTGCTTGCTGACTCAGTTCAGTATAGAACAAACCATGCAGACATTGCGGTGACATGACTGAAATGAAATACTTGTAAAATTCAAATGCGGATAATACCTTCAGGGCAATCTGCATAAAAATGAGAGATAATAATAGAACGGCTAGAATGGTGGTCTGAGATATGTAAAATGTCTGGCTGAGGCCCATTCAGTTAAGTGTGATGTCTATATGCCTTTAACTTATATCTGGATCCTTACTTCTGGAGCATGCTCTTGAGGTTTTTGGCAGTTTTTGCCCTAATAAATTTATTTTTTTGTTCTCTTTTGTATCCAACACACCCCGTTTCTGTCCTCATGCTATCTTTCGTTCTTTCTCTCTCCTAGCCACCCTTACTCGAGGCCCGCCCTCTTCCTTATTGATTCTTTGAGGTTCAGTGAATAGAGCAGAGCACCAGCAATGGAAAGGGCATGGGATCAATTCCCACAAAATTTCAAACATTCACTGGGCTGTCACTCTAGGATAATGTGTCTGCAGCCTTACCCGACTGAACAGACAGATGTATTCTGCTTTGTTATTGGTGCCCATCAGTGTCAAGTGTCTCTGCTAGATGTTCAGGGCCACCACTTCACAATACTGCACAGTACATGCACACATCTTTTACTGTCTGATGTGACACAATAATTTTAAATTCATAACTCCACGATATTTTTCAAGATCTCTGCTTGATTAACTTGATCAAAGAAAATAAAAGCTTGTTGTTTTGATATTGTAACTGTACAGTTGTTTGCATAGTAGAAACACTAATGGAAGCCATTTAGTACAGTGTCAAAGGAATTATAGGCAGTGCAGTATGTCTGAGTGCACGGCCTTTTCTAATGCCAGTGCAAATATGAATAATTTCTATTTGTGTCATCTTACCTTTCACACAAAAAAAACTAACTATCATTCACTGTAACAGTATCAGAGTATGGCTACCTTAAATGGGACGAGCATGCTGCTCTTCTGGAGCCAACTATCTGGACTAAAATTAAATGAAACTTGAAACTAAATGACTTTCAGCCTAGAATGATAGAAGCTGGGCTCATATAAGCCTGCCTTCCAACTAGGAAGGTATTTGTAAATCGTTGCAGCTGCACCCACTATGCAGAAGCAGCCTTGCTTGGGCCGGCCTCAGTGAACAAGCAGAGCATGTCTCGGGAGAGACAGAGGGGCCTCAGAGGCAGCCTGGCAAATCTGAGCCTGACCTCCCTGGAGAGAGCGAGAGAGAGGCAAACTGGATTTATATCTTTGTTTTTAATCCCCCTTACACGCTTCACTTGTCCTACAGTAATACATTGTGCAGGCTTCATGTATTGTCAGGAAGCAACAACAACAAACAAACAAACAACATCAATAACAGAAAATCGGGGCTTGCGTGTCAAAAAAAAAAAGTTTCTACTATTTTTTTTCTCTCAGTAACATCAGAAAAAACAAATTATTTACAGCAATGGACTCGTTGTTATTTTTCCTTCTATCAAAATACATGGTGAGGTACTACAACTCAAATGAAGTAAGTATATTTTATTTGCAAAGCACATTTTCAGTTCAATTATATTTATACAGCACCAAATCGCAGAAGCAGTCACCTCAAGGTGGAATGTTAAAGACTCTACATTTAGAACCAAAGTGATTTACAAAAAACAAATGATAAAAGCAACGCATGAAAAACAAAAGCTGAATGAATATAAAATAAATATGTTCCTAAAAAACACTATTTACATAAAGCAGCTTGGCACCGGCCTACTCTCCAACCATAGTTGCAGAGATCAGCTGATTCCAACATCCTGACAAAAAGGCATATCTTTAGTTCAGATTTAAAGACAATCACAGCCTTTGATTCTTGTCTGAGGTCATTCAGGAGATCATTCCAGACTCTTGGTGAAACAAGAGCAAAGGCACAACCCCCTTTTTGAAATGCGCTTCGACCGCAGGATCGACCGTCAAGACTTATTGGAAACTAGACCTTAATGATTTTGAGCAAGTGTATGAACGGAGCATATCTATCACATGCAAGACCATTGAAGTCTTTAAAGGCTTTAAATTTGTGTTGACATTTACTTCTCATTAAGCTTTTTGTGTGTGTATTTATTTGGCTCTGGCCCGTCACTGTAACTGATATGCCCATCTGTTTAATGACATTTCCAGGTAACAATGAATCTGTCGAGGCTGCTAAAAATAAAAACGTCCAGATTGCCATTTATCATGATCAGAGCTGTTTATGCTAAATTATTTCATAAGATACGTGTTAACAAACTCAAAAAAATCTGTTAATTGCATACAGGGAAAAAAAATTCAGAACAAGCAGCTTCAAGATGGACTAACTAAAATTTCTTTTCCTTAAGTGACAAGGGAGCCAGACTCATCATTTAAACCTATAGGGAATAATAACAACAACATATTTTGATTTTTTATGCCTTCAGTGCTCAGCTGTTTTGATTTAATAGCTGCTGTTTTAGCCAATTGAGTTTCAGCTGCCTCGATGGGTGAATTTCTGGCTTTAACGCACTTTGATCATGTTCCCCAAAATGTAAAAAGTGCTGATGCAAACTGGGACACTTCTCACATATAAAAGTACTGACTGACTCTGCTCTTTCTCTAAATGAGGAAATAGCCATTGATTGCAATAAAGAGCAGGAGAGACCTTTGAATCGCTTG
>VUQR01036288.1:44474-88770 GCA_015108515.1 Hemichromis elongatus
CACACACACACACACACACGCACACATGTACACATCTCACCCCAGAGTGTGTCACCTGTCCTCCTACATTACAGCCTGTCATGTTGCCCATAGTACCACAGCAATCCACAGTATGGTATTAAACAGGAGAGGTATGAAATCCAGCCTTCCTGTTGTGTAAATTCACAGAAAGAATTCCAGTTACTGGAATCTTCCTGTACAAATATGTCACACAATGAATAATAAAATGGAATTGCAGTTATGATTTTTAATGCTATAATACTGTGAAAGATTAGATACAATATCTTTTTTCTGCATCAACTGGAGTTTAGTGTTTGTCTGTTTTTTGTTTAGTCCATGTAAACTAATTTTTAAGCTGAACTAATGTCAGTTTTCATCTTTTTTTTCTAGAGTTATACCTCGGTCCCAGATGAGAATATGATATATGAATAAAAACAATAACACAAAAAAGAATCACCGGCTAATCAAACAAACCACAACAGAAGAATATCTGTCTGGGCATATAACCCTAATCACAGTTGATGTGCGAAGTGGAGCAGTGTTTAAATCAGTGGTGTGTTTAATCAATATTATTCACTTCAATGGCCGATGGTTAATTGCTGGGAGCTGGTCAGTGTTTACTATAATGAAGTTTAAACTTTATATTTTCTAATAAATAAACAAACTAAAATCCCCAAATGAAATGTTGTAAGCTTCACTGGACCTACATAATCTTGGTCCAGGATACTAAATATACATTCATCTGACTGATGAAAATATGAAAAATAACATCACTATGATGGCAAGTATTGCTAAATGATGTAATAATTATTTTCACTTTTTGCTTTAGTCTGCTCAACAGTCCAAAACACATGTTGAGTTTGCAATAAAAAGCCTACAAAGGCAGCAAATATTCACAGTTGGCTCTAAAACCAAAGAATGACCAGAATGATTAACTCTTTTTTGAAACACCTGATGATTAATTAATATTAGCAATGATTAGTTAATCATTTATCCTTAGCTGACAAATATATTTATTATACACTTATCCCAGCACCAAATAATTTTGTAGAAGTAAAATGTTAAAACGTTCTCTCGTGATTCACATACTGAGGGGCAATGAGATCTTTAAAACTCAACCTACAGTAATCAGTGTAATAAACCATTACAGCCTCGGTGATCATCAGCTCTTGAGCTGCGAGGAACATTGCAGCATTACATCTACAGCAGAGGACATTATTATTTACAATCATTCTCCTACGTGTCTCCTACACGACATCGGTTTGACGTAAAAGCACACATGCAGAGAGACCAGTAAAATATGAGTCATTCTTTTTCCACACTTGCAGTCTCAGATCGACCATATTAAACACTGCTCACTGATGGAAGGATGAAACATTAAATAGAGTACTAGTGATTAAAACCATGAGTATGATTACCTTTATGGTGCATGACTGTCAATCATTCAATGGATGAATAAATTAATGTTTGTTGAGTTTGAGTTCTTTTTTTGTCAAAAGTTTCTCTTGGCAGTATCTGAAGTGTACCTCAGGGTGCAAACCTGTGGTGTGTAAAAAAAAAAAAACCCAACCCTTCCAGAAGAATATTTATAAAGCAAACTGTGGATGGGATTAAGATATATTTATTCATAAACAACTTTATTGGGTTAATGACGCCAGTACTGGGTTGGGCCTCCTTTTGCCTTTAAAGTTGATTTAATTCTTTGTGGCATAGATTCAACAAGTTGTTGCAACATTCCTGTGAGATTTCAATCCGTATTGACACAATAGCATCAAACAGCTGCTGCAGATTTGTTGGCTGTACATCCATGGTGTGAATCTCCCATTATAGCACATCCCACAGGAAGTCCATTGGATTGAGGTCTTGTGATTGTTGAGGCCATTTGGGTACAGTGAACTCATTGTCATGTTTAAGAAACTGGTTTGACACCATTTCAACAATAACAGTAGTTTGAACTCTTGGTATCACACATGTCCTCTGACCTCTGATATCACTGAGGAATTTTAAAACATTGTGTTTAAACTTCTTGTGTTTAATTCAGTTTAGTTTCAGTTAGTTTTCAGAGTGGGTTTGCTCATCTCAGTTCAGTTATTATTGCTGTTGTAGTTTTAGTTTATTTTTTGAGTATTAATGTATGGAGGGCATATGAGGTGGCAAGATTAAGGACAGGGGTGGGCAATTCCAGGCCTCAAGGGCCGGTGTCCTGCAGGTTTTAGATGTGTCCTTGATCCAACACAGCTGATTTAAATGGCTAAATTACATCCTCAACATGGCTTGTAGTTGTCCAGAGGCATGGTGATGAACTAATCATTTGATTCAGGTGTGTTGACCCAGGGTGAGATCTAAAACTTTCTGAAAGCAGTTGAATCACAGTTTTGAAGACATCAAGTAATATTAAACACGTTAATTTACTATCAGGGACCATATCCTCAATTAGATTTGACAACATGTTTTGTAAGATAGTGGCAGATGGACTAAGTATGGATCTGAGGCTGCAAACTCAGTGAGGACTGGTGATGGCGCTGGGCTGGCATATACTAATGAGGGGTGTCAGAAATTAGGAAGGGGGAGAGAAGATGGACAAAAATGAGGACCACCACCTGTTGTCATGGTCCCTGTGCTTCTCCGGTCGATCCTACATTAGGCAACATGTGTTTGTTGTTTTTCTCTCTCTCTACTGCCGGGCGGTGCTCATTGTGGGCTCTCGCCCCTGGCCCACGCCTCCGTCATCTCCTCACCTGCTGCTATCTCCACACCTGCGGCTGATCTGTGTAATCGGCGCCCTACTTAAGACAACAGCACGGTGCTATTTGTCGCTGGATCGTTAAGCTATCAGCGTCAGTCAGTCTATTGTTTGAGAAGCTTGAATCCGTGTGTTACTTTCCGTCAGTTCGTGACTAACCCTTATCTCTGTGTACAGATCTTCCCCAGACCTTCCCACCTGCCTGTGTACCTATGAGAGTGAGGAGATTATCTGGAACCCCGTCGGAGCGTGTGTTTATTCCCTTCCTTCCCTCACGGACCCTGGAGCCCTGGACCCTCCTTTCCTTCCCCTCGCACATTGTATATATTATCACCTGGTGTTCACCTTTGTAAATAAATCACTGTCTCCTTTGCAAGTATCCCTGGTCTGCGCCTGAGTCCGTTTAACTATCGTGACACCTGTAGTTCTGGAATGCTAATATAGTCAAGAAAGAAATAAGGGCAGTGTAGTAGGTCTGAATCTGAAATTCTTGTCAATCATTTCCAATCAAAGCTTCAGCAAAAAAGATGTGAGAACAAATTTAATCTAACAATTACCAAGAAATAAAAGCAATTTCTCTGAAGTTTTAATTTTATTGTACTTCGTTTTTCAGTTTCACAATAACACAACAAAATCCCAGTAGATCAGCAGTTTCTGAAATACTAGATAGCTCTACGCAAATCACTTTTATAATAATAATGATTACAGAGTTAAAAACAATAAGAATACGTAATTCCTATCAAGTGAAAAAAAATTGCAATATTTATAAGAAGTATAGAGGATTCAAGTTTGAAGTTTATGTATGGATTTGAGAGGATGACCAAAAAGAAGAGAATTAAAGTAACAAAGGTGTGAACAAGCATGAAAGACAGCTAAGTGGAGGAAATTAATTTTAAAGAGGGAACAATAGAGAACTAATGACGTTAATGATGCTCTTTTTAAAAAAAAGCATACTATCAAAGATGACATCCAGAAGGGAGGGAGAAAGTAAAGAGTTGCCAATGAATGAAAAACTACTACATTTAGACAATGTGGATTTAATGCCAAGGAGGTTTTATCACTGTTTAATTAGAAAAAAAACTGCAGAACCAGAATTTGATTTCCTGGAGGCAAACACAGAGGAAACACAGAGGACAGTGGTAGCATGTTTAGTAGACAGGTAGAGCTGGGTGTCATCAGCAATGGAAAATTAGATTAAATAAATCGCCGCTCATCTCCATTCTGGTGCTTTGTTTGAACCTCAGCAGGTTGTATTTATCACCTCTACATGTCTAAGTGTGTTTAGTTGATGCCATGTGATTGGCTGATTTGTATCAATGAGCAGTTCAAATCACGTGTCTAACAAAGTGGCTGGTACGTGTTGATTTTAATGTAATAAGAACATTATGAGTATTTTGTGGTAAAATATCAACCTTCGATAAAACTTCAACTTCAGTCAAACCAGAGCAACAGCAAAAAAAGTATTTAAGAAGTTCAGTAAGGGAGGGTTGACATTATTTTAAGTACAGCAAGTCAGTGTGTGATTCTACAGACAGAACAAGTGCTAATTCACCTAAAACAATCAGTCTTTTAAATCAGAAGCTTGCCCAGTTCACTGGATGTCAGGGCACAGTAATTTCCCACATGGAAAAGAAGTCAAGGATTCCTTTTAACTTATTGCACTGAAGCAGAAACATAATCAGTGCAAAGTACATGATTATTGTGGTAAGAGAAACATTATCAAAAGAACCGTGGGGATAACAGTACAGATGGAAGGAAAACTAGCACCCTGATGCATTTTCAGCTGTCAAACTGTCACATGGAACGCTACTGACACATGGCCCACCTGCCTCCTATGTTTCTCTGATATGACAGGCAGCAAGCTAATTTGCTCAACACTCTGTGTCTGAAAAGTCTGGAATCACTGGGAATTGGCCAAGTGAGCAGCATTTCAAAGACGCTTGTCATGAGTGGGAATTGAACAATAGCTCCATTCAAAGACTAGGAATCCTCTGATCATTCAGCCATTGTAATGTATGCAGGGGAACAAAAAGATAAATAATGATATACTGCTCATCCCTAAGATGCTTGAAAATCCAGACTCCCCGTTAACGATAGCATTGAGGTAGCTCCCACTCCTGACTTTTTCTGTTGTTCTTTTTTTTCCACCTCTTTTCAATGAACTTTTTTTTCCACTGCATATCAAAACGACCTCCAGCAGTGACTTCACACATGGATAGGAATTCAAAGTTGTCATGTCAAGTAGGACTGCTTGCAGTAAGGTGTGACAGTGATTCCACACGCTATGGTCCGGCTTTGTCATTTTCTTTTGGTCATTGTAAAGGTTGCTCCTCCTCGCCAGCGTCCCTTCTGGTGGCAGTGACATGTACAAACCCAAATGGATGCCGCATCAGTGTGCGATCAGTGACTTAAGAAAGGTTTCAGTCTTTTCATATGAGACCGCCATGACATACCGCAGATGATGCACACGCATACTGTACAAAGGTCTTTCAAGGTAACCCTTAGTGATAGCATGACTGAGATTTAACTTAGCCCAGAGCTGGGGCTAAACAGAGGCTGCCTGGGTTTTGAATTTTCAACAGTTTGTGGTGGAATAACATTTCTTTTTCCAGTTCAGAGAACAGAGGGCCCTTTTGATAGATGTGTGTAGGCAGCAAGAAAAGGCACGCCTGAGCACACACTCATTTGCACGCACATACACACCGAGCGGCAGACAGAGACGGGAGCTTTTAGTGACTGAGGCACTCTGCTTTTCCAGGAATGCGCGGATGAAAACAGCACTTCAGTGTTAACCTTGAAGCATTGAGCAGTGCTGCCTTCAGAGTACGTGAGAACCCAGAAGGACCACAAAACAAATTATTAGACCTGTAGGCTGCAAGTAAAATTACTTCCCTTTCTGCCTCTTTATTTCCATGAGTAACCCTTCATCGTTTATGTTGACAGAATATTAAAGAGCCTGGTGAGGGAGGGGGTACATTCATCACTCCATCTCCTAGTCACAATTTATTTTCCTTTCTCTGTGGACCACTGCTGTTATGAATGACATCCAAGTGAACAGGCTCACACTTATCTTTCGGCCAGGATATCATCGTATCACGGCGCATATAGAGAGGACGAGGTGTGTTGTCATCTAAAGTCAGAATGTGTTTCTCCTAGATCGAGTCTATCAGCGTAAAAACACATGGCATGTTCTATAGTGTTGACGCACTCAGTCGTCCATTTGGTTCAATTTAATTTTCTGGATTTACGCAGCCCAGAGGACTACAAAGGGTCTTGCGGTATATACTGTTAGATAAAAAAGGTTAACTGCATCCAGCAAAAGTCACAACAAGAGTTGAGTAACAAAAAGAGCAAGAGATGCGGTTCTCCCGATATAAAATCCCATCTAACATTTATATGATTTCATCCCAAAGAAAAGTACACAAGGTCTGTTTGCAACTAAAATATTAACACTGGGAAAAAGAAAAGAGGAGACAGCTCGTGGACAAAACAAGACAAGTAATGAGAGATTGGGCTAATTTTACACAATATAATTCAAATTAGGCAGCTTGTGATAGTCTGAATTTAAGACAAATACCTCATATTAAACAATTCACCTGCTCGACACACTGAGTGATGAAAGAGACCCATGTAAATACTGCTAAAAGTAACCAAGGCGCTAAATTTATTCTGTATGCATTTCTACTTTAAACATGCTCCCTTATATTTCTGCGGTTGGCTTTCTTTTCATTCGTAGCTTAGATTTATTATAGCACATTTTAGAATTGATTTCGTTTGCTTTTCAACCTGTAGAGTCAGATAGAGCCAGAAAAGCTTAAAATCAGCTTATCGTATTCTCTCAAAACTCAACCCATCAAAAACTCAGACTTATCTTGTAGGTGTCGCACATCTCCATGGTATGAGTTGTCATTCTTGGGGAGGTAGTTGACCCCCGGTTGCTCCCTTCTGCTCCACTCCTCAAGGCTCCCCGAGGTATCGCTTGTCTGTGATTCATGTTCTTATCTCCTTGGTGCATATAGCGAGGTAGACCGCACAGACACAGGTCGCAGGACCAATCGCATCCGCACATCTGAGTGAATTATTCAAATTGCCGAGAGCAAGAGGAGCATGCAACCTTTTCCCGTTACGTGAGAGGAATGGCTGGTCAGGCACCAGTCACTGCAGATCAGACCGTCATTTAGATTGGACAAAAATGTAATTTGCTCTCTTGTATCTGATTTTATTGTAATGGCTGTAATAGTGACTTGGTAATGACCTGGTGTCTGTCTTGCACTGTGTGCAGCCTTAGTTAATGAAATCACCACGAACAGTGGCTCATGTGCTCTAAATGAATAACATGGATCATATTTATCCCCATCACTGTAATAAAGTGCATGTATGTGTGGAGGTGTTGACACAAGGCGGCAGAAAAAAGACAGGCAACGGTAGCGCTGCTTGAGCATCACAAAGACCGGAGCTAAAGGTAACAGGGTGGAAATCAATTACATGGTTGGCCCACCTAATTGATAGCCACTTCAGCATGAACATAGATAGCACCCCGAGCAATTTAAAAGCCGAGACTTCCTATGAAGAAAAAAACAATATTTTTGTGCCACCTAAACAATTTTGACTGAATACAGAAAATAGTACTTAAGCATATCTTGATGAGAGAAAAAAATGTTTTACTTAAACACACTTTCAGTGTAAGCATACAATCTGGTTTGGTGTGAGCTGAGTCTGAGAGGTAGTCTGGAAAGAAAAATGTTCACATCTTCAAAAGGTATTTTTTCAGCGCTATTTCAGAGTTATATTTCAAAATATGTAATAGTTTTGTACTGGACCATTTGCCAGGAATGGTAAATCGCTGTCACTCTGTCAGGTCTGACTGAAAACAATGCCAATGTTACGCAGTTGCAGAAACCATAAATTTGCCTTAAACGGCGGTCGGTGTTTCCTTAGACTGGACGTGGAATACATTAATGCCAACAGCACCTCTCTCTAAAAAAAAACAAAACAAACAACTTTTCGTCCAGTCGTCCAGTTAAAATATCCACACTGAGAAAATAATCACCAAAGTTACCAAAAGTGAGTTTCAACTCTCATCCCAGGCAGTTCCCTATCTGCATGTGTGTCTTACTGATCTTTGCCCAAACCATTCAATTACAACTATATTACCATTATCACACTGCAAATGTTCAAGTGCCATTAAGTTTAGAGTGTTATCCTTTTGTAACCTTCAACATTTCGATTGTTTCATTTCCACTTCTCATTGTAGTAATAAAAGGTAATAATGGCTCTATAGCTACTCCTTCATAAGAGATATCATCAGTAAATGTAAGCAGTCTTGCACCCCTGATTTGCTAATGATGCCAATGCCCATCATTCAAACGATGAAATCAATTCAGCGCTTTCTGAAATCAGACATCGGTAACAAACGAACAGATCAAAGCACTTCCGCCTATCCGTGGGTTAGCTGAAGATTTAGGTTTGCTTTCCTTTCCCCCTGCCTTTGGTAGTGTTTCACCTTGCTCATTAGACCGCCCATCACTGCAACTTCTCTCTGCACTATTAAGAGTGAAACATATAAAGCAAAATTCATTTTAATTGTTTGCTCTTTAATCCAACTGAAGGTAAAACACAGAAATTAGTGGGCCGGAAAAGACATTAGGGATCTCCATCTTGCGGCCCTGTTCATCCATGCACATCGGTTTGTTTATGTGTTTGTGTGTCAAGCTGATTAGTTTCTGAAAAGCAGCTACATGGAATGGCAGATTACCCCACAGACCATTATGAAGGTGTTAGCAGTCATTTCAGATTGATGGCTGCCCATGTTCACTCTGAAATGGAGTCCACAGAAGGGCAACTAAGGCAATTGGAAGATGAGCTACGAATACATGAAAAGGTGGGGAAAAAAAGGGCAACGGGCCTGCCGTGGAAGACAACGTGCTTCAAAAAACTGGTTTCATTCCTCTGTAGGCACTGCTCTAGTTTACAGACTAATGAGGAAAACTTTTGTTTTGGGCTCTGTTGATGCCGGACTCAAACTCTCTGTGCATGAAAATAGTTCCAACTAAGTTAAAAAAAAAACTGCCACTGATATCCTAGGCATTTAAAAATCAGTAAAAAGAAAGTCCAGCATGGACACACCAGTCAACTCTTCATACATTAAGTAAAAGCTATTGCAGTGAATAAAATCTCAGTTCACGTGCTAGATATCATGGTTTTCTTTTTGCTATCACACTATCCTAGACAAACACACATCCACAGACTCACACAAATCCCCCAGTGAATATAGTCCTAATGCAGTCACAAAAATGGCTGCTCCAAGTGTTTACATTCAGTCAATCGCAATAAAAATGTTTAGCACAACTTTGTGTTAATGGAACCTAAAGCTAAACCAATAATATAAAAAAAACATAAATGCGCTCTATCAAGATATTATTTGAAATTACCTCATAATATTTAAAAAAAGAAAGAAAAAAAAAGAAAAAAAGCTGAACGGTCCCAGCAAATCTTTCAATTGCTCTGGCAACCATCTTTGAGCCATTGCCTCCACTCAGTGTGAGTTCAGTATAATAAGCTGTTAATTTGCAGAGATATTCTGCGGGACCGAAATCTAATTGCTCACCTCCTTGGCTGTCCTATGATGCAGCAGCAGATATAACTAAATGTGACGCTGCAGTATTCATGTTAGTCCTGCTTTTATGTCTGTTGTCTTTAAATTCTTTGAAAGGGTGCCAGGGTATTCCAAGGTAAACTCTTGCCCTCCATATGCCTGAAAACTGTTCCAAAAGAGTTTCATCTCTTGTGGCGAGAACTTTAAAGGACTGCCATATATCTCTATACTGATACTGAAAACCTCAAAAGGCATGCTATGATAGACGTAAGAAAAGCCAGACGGAACACAGATGTGATTGTCTGTGACCTTGCTGTAGCATTTTCTTTGTCATTTTTTCTGCAAGAATGTGTTGCTCTGTGGCAGTGAAACAATAAAAGACACATTAGACCCATAAGCTAATTTTAAACTCTTTTAAATTCATTATTTTGTATGTTACAAACATGATTGGTATGCCAAGATTGCGAAGTCACTTAATCTTTATCCCTCCAGTTTCTTAGCACTTTATCCAACTTAGTGTCGCTGGGGGGGCTGGAGCATAAGCCAGCGAGTCTATCTCAGGGCCAACTCTCAAATCCAAATGCATGACCAATTAAGAATCGCCAATTAACCTGATTAAAAAGAAAATTTAAAAAAATAATAATTCTGAATTGCAGTCAATCACAGAAGGTGCAAGTTTAAGAAAAATATGTTCTTAAGATGATTTATAAACCTGTAAATCCTCATAACTAAATGGGGCCACACACAAACATCGAGCCAAGAACGTCAAGACAAATCTCGTATGCGTTAGTACCATCATACATACTCTCCAGCAACCTTTTTAGATTTAAATGAGAGCTCTGGATTCTTGAAAACAAAATAAAAATCCTGGACCTCCTGGACTGCAGGCTCAGCATGGTGGCCTAGCAGCAGAGAGCATCTATAGGGATTTGTGGTTTGGGATTACAGCAGAACACAGACGTTCTTCTGAAGCAGCCAAGAGGAGCTGCCAGTGACTGATTGAAAAGAAAAGACACCAGCTGGAGTGTAAAATATGGAAATCTATCTCATGACTTATTCCAGGAACCATATGATAGCACAGATAAGTGAGTTAAAGTTAAGGCGTATATAATAATTATATAATATTATAAACACCTTGTGCAAATATTCCTATTTTTAGTGATACGACTAAATTTGCAGTCAACATTTTGATCAGCATCACGACAAACATTTCAACATTAGAGAGTCCAGAAAAAAAACTTGTGTTCATGAGGGACAAGTCATGTTTATTCTGCAGGAAACAGTGTGGCCTCCATGGAACAAGCAAGAAAAATGTGTGTAGGCTGTGGTGCCCATGTGGAAGACCTTGTCACAAACCTGCTAATGATGTGTATTATGTAATTTAACTGCAGTTTCTACTTAGAATTTATTAAATATTTTAGTGGCTTAATCAGTGGTGTACTGACTTGTACTGAATTGTAAGCAATCAGAATAATTTGTTTTTAATTTGCAGCTAGAGACGTTTTGTAGAATTATTTATTTATTTATATATATATATATAAAAAAACACACACACACAGTAATACAGCAGTTCATTCTTTTAGTTGCTTTAAAAATAAAGGAGGGCCCAGCAGTTTCAAAAGGAAGTGCTCCCATGCACAAATATACATATCGATGCCAAACAGAACAGGAAGCTCATTATTTCAATATAAAGAGGAAGTGTGACCCTCTGCAAATGATGCCATTGCTTTAGTATGTGTATATATTGTTTATTTATATACAGGTCTCATAAAACAGTTAAATATGAAACAATATGTTTGGTCATAATAGTGATATTTAGGGAGGTGCTGTAGCATGTGGGTGGGGAGGGGGGAGGAGAAAATGTTGATTTACATACAAAAGGTTTCAGATAAGATACAAGACAAATGCAGCTGCAGTAAAGACTATGCCTAACAGTGCCTGTGTGGGCCCACACACAACAGCATAGCCACTAATCACATACAGTCAGCCAGCAGTACTAGCACAGTCTGCAGGAGAGGAAAGCGAGGCCCAAACTGCAGGTTGCAAGCTGTGCTGAATTTCAGGTCTAGAGTGTGGATTTGAAAACTGTCGAGTCTGAATCACTGACAAGGACAAGCGCTTGTTCCTGAGGTAGGAAGCCCTATAGGAACAGCCTCTGCTCTCCACCGGTTTTCTTTTTGATATATAGATTTCCTTGCAGTCATGCAACTTGAGACTGAACAGTGCAGTTGGTGAATGAGTCAATAAGTCACACAGTGTGTTAAGAAGCAGGGACAAGTAATATCTTCTGTATCTGCTGATTTGACCGAAACTAATAATTTAACAGACCTGAAACGTGTTTAACGACTGATTAGTAATAGCTGCTTAATCATTATAACTGCATCTACTTAGGATGTGCCTTCTGGATCTTATCCATTTATTAAGTTGTTAATTTCCATTTCATAGTGCAATAACAATACGTTTTTAAAATAAGGCCGCATTTTATCTTATAGACTTCATACTGTGATATCAGTGCAGTAGAGCCAGTAGACCAGCTCCCAGTCTGGATTTGGGTTACAGAGATCTACTCTGCTTTTTAGATTAGGCATAAAACTTTTCTTTTTGAAAAAGGCTACCCTGAATGTTCTTAGTGATGCTGCAATATGTCTATAGGTTTTTCAGGGGCTTCCCATCATCTACTGGGCAGTTCTTCTTCAAGCATCTCTTTTCACTCAGTTTGTTTATACACCACTCTGCATTTAATCACTAGTCATTATTAATCTTTAGAGGCCAGAGTTTGCTTCCTGTTAAAAGGGAGTTTTTCCTTCCCACTGTCTCAAAGTGCTTGCTCAAAGTGGGTCGTCTAAATGTTGGGTTTTCTCTGTATTATAATACGGTCTTTACCTTACAATAAAAGCACCTTAAGGTGCTTTAGTTTTTTTAGCAATATACATAAAATTTAACCAAATTGAATTGTGTAGAAACATAACAATACACTGTTTTTGAAATGATGATGGATGATAATATGATGTATGGCCACTAAGCCTTTTAGCATCTCTCAACTGTGTCGTCTGGGAAACATCATCTAAAACAAAACAAAAACAAAAACAAAAGTTTAAAAAAAAGGCCTAATCTCTTAAAAAGTGGTTATGATTATGGCTGATTACAATGATTTAAACACATAGCTGAAATTAAGTTTCTAACAATTTATCAATTACCATCTACTTTAGCACTTTGACTTTCATTCACTGAAATGTGTTTGTGTGTTTGTGTGTGTCGAGTGGGGCGGTGGGGTAATTTGGCCCAATACAGTTCTTAGAATTTGTTTGCTTCTGCTGTTTGAAGAGGTTTCTCACTTTTTAAACCTGCCCCCCCCATTTATAAAGATCCCACCAGTTATTTACGTAATTATTTTATTCCAGCGGCATATAAATAATTCAGTATGTTCTCAAGATGAGTATTTATTTTGCTAGTTAGCATTTATACTTGAATTAATTCGAGTTTTTGCATTATATGTCTCCTTTTCTGGTTTGCATGCATACATCTCTGATTATGTCGAATATTATATGTGTGAATATGGAGTGGGTGTACGCTTAACAATATCCAGCTGTGAGGCAGTTGTTCGAGACCCACACATGACATGAAGTACATTCTCTGCTAAACAGTTTTACACATGAGTTTCATCTATGCAAGTGCTTTGTGTGTTCGGCTTTATTTTCCTAATAAATGTCAGTATATTATAGCTGTGCTAAAAACCAATTTGGAGAGATTCACAACGGTACTGATATGCCAAAAAGGGTTGTTTGTGTTTTTCACGAGCACGTTAATAAGGCAGGTGTCATTTTCTGACACTGTGATATTTGCTTATTGAATTGTCGGTAGATGATTTCACACTTAATTTGTAACTATTTAAACATTTAGCGTTTCATCAATTAAAAGCACTTCACTGCAGGCACTGAAAAACTGAGACTGAATCTGAGTATACCAGGTCTACTCCTTCATTTCTGTTGGTAGCTGTTGTACAACAAAACTAAAACTAAATATACCACTCAGTATATTATCTAACTTCTAAGCAGAAATAATTTTAGTTTCCTACATGTTCTGACATGTTGCCACATACTTCTTTAATACTTAAGGGCAGATTCTTTCTGAATGTTTTAGGACGACAGCCAAAAAAGATTTTTCTTGAAGACAGGCTTTCAGTGCAGGCTGCTATGGGGTTTTTTCAGCTCAGTTTATTTTAAACGTTCACCTCCGTCCTGCCATCTTCTACAACATATTTTAATTACTATTTTTTAAAACAAGTTCCATTGTCAGTGAGTGTGTGAGTATCCTGGGTATGTTTTGTGCATCTTATTGTTTCAGAACAATGGGTAAGGCCTAGCTGTGCCCCCTAGAGACATGAGAATAATTAATATATAATTTTGATCATTTTATGTTGTACAGTAAACAGGGCTTTTGTCTCACAGGCTGGAAGATCATCTGGCGAGTTATTACTGGACGTTTCTGATCTTTGCCAGGTGAAATTGGTCATATAGAGGATGCTGCATTAAAACCCTCTTTGTGGTTGCTTTAGTCATTAGGGAATTGTCGTGATCACCTCTAGTTTGCATCAAAGATACTGGCAAAGCTTTGCCAATTACTAGCATGAAAAAGTGCAGTACAAACCAACAATGTGCCTCAAAAAAAACAGCAAGGCTCAACTTTTACTCTGAGTGGAAATTGTGTCCGTTTCCAGTTATGTTGCACTTTTCAGTTTCATTACCACTCGGAAATTAGTTGGCCAGTGTTTGCAGATAAGCTGGTATTCTCCACACAAACTACAAGTAATTCTCGTAGTGACCAAAACAATCAAAAGGCGATTTTCAGTGCACCGCCATATACTGCTTTGTGATCAGTTTCACCTTAAAACCCACCAGCAACCACTCTCCAACCAGCAGGGGAATACACATTTTCTCTAAAGTCTCTAGGTCACTGTGTGTTTGGAGTGTTTTTCACATCTGCAGAATTTAGCCCAAATAAATTGAACTTGAGATCATTTTTCCTTCTTTTCCTTCTTTGTTTGTGCAGTAGCACAGTAATTGTGCTCATGTGCAAACCAAAAAAAACCAAAAAAAAAAAACCCACACTGAGACTCTTTGGAGGAGTTAGTCTTGATACGGTTTTAAACGAACTCTGGAGAGGTTAATTTAAAAGCAACGTAGCAATGTAGTTTCAATGCACAAAGGTACTATAGATGTGCAAATGTCGGTACAGGCTAGCAACTAGCCATGAGATACATAAATTCTCTGTACTCTCCAATAGTTCAGAATACAGCACCTTCTTCCTGTATTTACTTTTGTTGCTCCCACCCCAGACACATCTGGCCAATGAGCTGACTGAACATCCTCATATGGTTTGTAGTGATGCCTTTTGGTTCGTCTGGAGTTCACTCTGATTTTTCACTGTGTGAAAACAAAACAAACTACAGAAATAAGGAACCCGTTTTCAAACTCATCAACTGATTTGGACCAGTGTCAACAAACTACATGTGTGAAAACGCCATAAGATGGCGAGAAGTGTACAGATGATACAGATGATCAGAAACAATGATACTTTTAGAATAAGTTGTACAGACGTTGCATGTAACCACCTTCCCGAAATATGATTAGAATAAGTGTGAGTGTGCATGATGATGCTTTGCTCAAAAGAGAAAACAGTGGTTCTACCTTTCACTCATTAGTGAAATTACCAGCATATGAAGCTAGCCCAAACACTCAGTGTTGATTCTTGGATTGTCAGTATTTGCTTCCGAAAAAGTCTGAAGATGAAGTTAAAAAAACCCCCAAAACTTAGGAAAGCTGAGGTTTAATCAAACTCATGAAAGACAACTTTAATGTGAACTGACTTTACTGTACTCTCACTAATGGCTTAATGGCCTTAGAACCTACATGTGAGTCCAATTTCCACTGCTATGATTATTAAAATAAAACTAAAGAGTCATTCATATTATAAAGCAATGCCTTCCTTTACACAGTTCTCTCAATCAGAAAATCAGACACCTATGGAGTGGAGGGGAATAAGCATATAAGAGCAGTACCAGGCATGATTTATGAGAAGTGACATGGGATGTCACAGCAAGATACAACATAAATGGTAGAAGAAAGTCACATCCACACTGGCAGTTGCTGCAGACAGTAAAGCTGTTAACACCACTGCCTTTAGAGCAGGCTAATTCTAAGGTGTGATGTAAACAACAGGCCAGAACAACATTGCTAAACTTGCTTTAATCTTCTAGTGATAGAGTTGCCTCTTAAAATAGTTTGTCACAATCACAGACATGTGTGCACACCCACAGTGGCAAGCCACTATCAAAACTGGCCCTAAAATGTGCCAGGAAGTAGCACATTCATGATAAAAATAGATATTCTGAAACAGTTAATAATTTGAGTGCCAGCATGTTTGGACACTGCATTTATGTCACAGGCCAAACATCATCATCAGCTCATCCCAGTATCCTCAGTTCATTTTATCTTTTGTGCTGCATTAAAAAATGTCCCCTAAAAAGCGGAAAAGCAATCATTGTATCATTACAGAGAAGCTGCTCAGCTGAGTCAAAGACTGTGATCTTGCTTTCAGTGTTTGGGATTGAAAACAATAATTACTGTGAGAATGAATGTGAATTTGTGCTGCACGTGTTACAGCACAGACGAGTGAAATTAGAACTTTGCATATGAAAAAAGCAAATGGAGCATTTCTCCTCAGGCACATCCATATGGCCGTGAACACTGCTGGTAACCATAGCAATGTTAAAGTGCAGAGAAAAGAGATGACTTAGTAGCCGGATGCTTACGCTCACATAGATACAGGTATGCAACTTTAAAAATGGAGCTTAGTGCTGGACACATTTGCAGCATCTGCTCTCAGATGAAATGTACTGTATCTTGGCAACCACATAAACAGGCAAACATCTGAAACTTGAGCTGAAATATTGCATTAGTTGATCAGATAACTGACAGAGAACAAACTGGACACATATTTGTTAATGTGCAAAAAAAAAAGCATCTCTCATGTGAGGGTATTTAGCATTTCTCATTGTTATGTCCTTGCAATATATTTGCTTTTTAAATCATTGAACAGCTCTAACAAACAATAATACCTCACCTTGAACAGTGGAGCGCTAGATTAATACAAGCAATGCCTCAATTTCCTAAAAAAATCTTAAAGGAAAACTAAAAGCGTAAGTATCCGCGATGAGAAAGGATGCAGGAGTGAAATGATAGGACAGACAAAGAAATATTCGAGTGAAGGCATTCAGACTAAATACGCAGGTGAACTCAGACAGATGAAAGCAAATGAAGGAAATAAAAAGCACAGCAAGCCACGCAAAAAATGTGAAAAAGGGAAAAGAGACAAGAAATATAACAAAAGGGCTAAAGGGAATAATTAAAAACAAAGAAGGATAAATATAAAAACTAAAGGGTACAACAGAGACAGTGGTGATCTTAGTGTATTCAAATTATTCTCCAAGATCAACAGAAATGAAACTAGAAATGTTCAATGGAGCTCCATCATTCTCTGATACTCTGCAGACAAATAATTAATAAAATGTGGAAAAAATGTGCAAATTACTTTTTGCTGAAAATTTTATTCCAACAAAAAACCCACCAAGAGAACATTTCTATAATGTTTTCTGGGCAAAAAAAAAAAAAAAATTATAATAAAAAAAACACACAGCAAATGCCTGTTGTGCGGCACAGTGGGGCAGTTAGCACTATTGCCTCACAGCGAGAGCAAGAGGCTTGGGTCTTTTCATGTTCTCCTAGTGTCTGTGTGGATTGTGGATTCTCTCCAGGTGCTCTGGCTTCCTCCCAAGAATCCAAAGACACGGATGTATGTTAGATTATTTGGCAATTCTAAACTGGTTGAAGGTGGGAATGTGAGCTTGAAAGGCTGTTTGTCTCTCTGTTAGATTTGTGAGAAACTAGCAACATGTCGTGGTGTCCCCCTATGGCAGATGGGATTGGCTCCAGCATCCCCTTTCTAAAACTCAGTTACGTAAGCAGACAAAAACGACACTTAATGGTAACCACCTACGCGTGTCAGTGACACAACCAAACCAGTGGTGACCCAAACACTTCAGATTTGATTCTGGTCTAATTCAGATGGTTGCTTTTAGCTATATAATGTTCTCTTTTAACAAAACAATGTTTAAATTTGGCACTATTTAGCACTCCCAGAGGTCTGTGTCTACAGAGTGAGGCAGACACATTTCTTCTCAGTGCACATCCTGTTTTTAATTAATATCTTTATCAGTGTGGAAAGTGGAAAGAGCCTTCAGCATGTGTGATGGACCTAATTCACTACAATATCCAGCTCAACGTGCTTTCTCAATAGCAATGGAAAAAAAAAGGGTTAAAAAGAATAAGTTTAATTAATGTGTGGTTAATGTGACATGATCATGACCTATTTCCTGCTTGTTATCAGGAACAAATGAAAAAATACACGGTTAAAATCATGTTCGTGTGTTTTCAGCTTGTGATCTAGTTCATTTTGATTTCTCTGTTTTGTATGATATCGAGAGGCTTAGTGCAGGAGGGAAAGAAGATCACTGTGTAAATATACCATCCATCCCTGTGTGTTATTTATTTTCCAGATAACAAAAAATGTTTTGTAAAGCAAGAAGAGGACCTTTGAGATGATTAGATGCTTTTATTTCTTCCTTCCGGCAACAAATTGGAAAGAAAATGATCTCTTGTGGTGATAGATACAAAAAATAAATAAATAAATAATGCTAAATGCCTGCTGGGTGATTTCCTTATTTTCCCCCTCATTTCAAGCACTACACCTAGTAAGTGAGCTGGGCACTAAAGACAACATTCAATTTTGCTTTAAATCTCACAACCGTAGTCTGTTTTCACATCCAAGGTAACTCCAGGATGATGTCCCGCGGCTGGTGGAGATGAAGGCTTTGCGACATGCAGCTGTACCGTTCACACCCGGATGAAACTTCAGCCATAGTTACGACTGAGGAGGCTTTTCCTTAGTTTCTTTAATGGTTTTGGAGCATTCACCTGTATTTTCATCCACCGTGAAGCACCTGCTTAACAAAATTTTAAATGCACTGTTTCCAAAACACAACTGAAGCTCAACATAATTGAACATTTTGTCAATATTTCTTCAGCAAAGCAAACTGCTCTGTTAATACATCCCATTCTGAATGCTGTATAATACCTTTTCCCATTTATATCTCTGTTCAGACTTGCTCATTATCATCTGTCATGTCAAATGCCTCAGTAGACACAGTGTTTTCTGTTATTGTTCTTCCACAGCCTCTGATTTTTTGCCACAGAGGCTTTTATGCCAAGAGGAAGCTGCACATCTTCTCTGGTGCATTTATTCCTCTTTTATATGCACTTGTCTGTTCATTAAGTCCTGTTTTAAAAGTGAAAACTGATGCCTGGATTGCATGTGAAACATTCAAGGCACTTTGCTAAGAACAAGAAGCGTTGCAGCATTACGCCTCTGTGTAAAATGTTTTGCAGATTGAAGCAAGTCATTCAGAATTTAATCGCTTTTGACAAGACCTTATTTTAAATTAAGATCATCCCCCTGTGTACTTTCAGAGGCATGAAGACAATCCAAAGCTTCAAATCACAAGCAGCTATTCAAAATGCAAATCATTGGCTGTGACCTCACTGTAGCTGCACAAGAAAAACATCACCATAAATACCTCAAAACTTTAAACTGACAAACTTGGACACAATAATAAGAAAAACTTTGGAGAAGATTATTATGGAATATTATGGAAACTACCACTTTGGGGAAATTGTGTGTACCACTATTGTTAGCTGGATGATGCTGGCAGTAAAATGTGATTGCAAAGAGCGTTACTTTTTGTTGCTAGCAAACTGCATGGAAAATGCCAACTTGTAGCAAACAGCCACCAGAAACTCACAATGCAATGAAACAGTTAAATGTGCAATTCAAAATTCAAACTGGAGTGTTCACCATCAAAGCTAAAGTTAGCCCTTTAGAAACATGTTGGTTGCGCCAATAAGGTATGAATCACAGTCTGGCGGAGGCAGACTGTATGGAGTGACATAGCGGACCCAAAATGCAAACAAAATGGAACGTGGAACCAAAACTTCAATTAACCAAAAGCAAGCCGTTTAATGAGGCTGGTAAAAAAAAAAGGTACAAACAAAGGACAAGGCAAACTGAAGTAAAACTAACATTAACCTAAACTGAGAAAACTAAACAAACAACACGAATGACCTGGACATAAAACTTAGAGACATGGTGTGGAGAACAGAGAACCTGACAAAGAATGAACAGAAACACACAGACTATATACACACACGGCTGACACTAATCTGACATAACGAAACAAAGGAAGCAAAGCTGACTACACTGACATAGCACACAGATCTTCAAAATAAAACAGGAAACAGAATGGAAAGAAGACGTGACAATACAACTTTACAACATGGACAAGAAGACAAGAAACATGACAGACTAACACACAGGACCTAAGTGAAACATAGCTAAACTAAAGGCAACCAAAAGATAATCCCAATTATTCAACATAATAAAGGAACAACCTAAGAACTCAAAACGTAAACTGAAAACGCTGGGTCAGAGACCCAGGATCATGACAGTATGGCTTTAACATTTGTCTTTTCCATTTTGCACTAGAGCTCAGCTGGCAACAAGTTATCATCTTCCATGCAACTGCAGCAATCTGCTGGTGATCAATCAATTTAAACTAGCGACAGCCAGCAACCTCTAGAATGAACTCACTAACTGGTTGAAGAACACACATTTTTCCTTAGCAATTACAACCCAAAATCAGAAAAAGTTGTGACAGTTTAAGGAATATTGGTTTTTTTTACATATTTCAATATTTGTTGGCAAACTGGCGATCCTCGACCCATCTTTGCTTCTAAAGGACTAGACCTTTCTTGGATGCAATTACCTGCTTCAAATCACATCATTATTTAACCAATTTACCTGATTACTAGCCCTAAATTGCTCCTGTTCTAAACTTTTGGAATGTGTTGCAGGTCCGAATGACAGGAAAAGATGTAGATTTACTTTTTTTGGGACCTGTCCTGTTTGGTTCTTAGCCATCAGAATTATTGTCTGAAGGCCAAGAAAGATGCCCAATGGATTTACTTTAACAAGTAAAGTAAATCCGTTTGAGTGACCTTTGTTATTATTTATTTATTTTTTCATTTATTACAGACGTGACTGGGGGATAGGAAAGGGTGAAAGAAAGAAAGAGAGGGAGGGAAAGAAAAACAGAGGGGAAGAGGGACAGTGAAAAAGGGCAAAAAAATCACCTTGATCGCCTGTTGAGAGAAGAAAAAAAAAGAGAAAACAAGCAAAAAAGAGAGCAACATAATAAACTCAACACCACTGCAATATTCTAGCTAAGTGTAAATAACATTAAATACTAAATATTGAATGTTATTGTGCAGCACACAAGACCAAGAGTGCACAATGTGCTTTGAGGTAGCAGCTAAGAAAGGTGTATTTTGTGTCTGTGAACACTCGTGTGTACACCTGTGTGCACACCTGTGTGGATTAGCACACTTGTATTCAAAAGGTTTCTTCATCTGCTAGAGGGTGCGGTCCCCCAGAAAATGAAGCAAACATGGAGGCAATACAGGCCCCAGACATCCAGAGGCCCCCAGAGTGCAAGAGCCAAAGGAGGACCATCGAAGGGGCAACCGTGCCACCCTCCTGGGAAGAGCTGAGGAGAGCCCCAGACTAGGGGTCACCTAGCAGCCACGGAGCAGAATCCAGAGGGGGCTGCAGTGACGTGCCCGCGGGCTCTGCCGGCAGCCAGCTGCGCCAGAGGGAACGAGCCCTAGGCCCAGAGGCCAGAGGCCTGGGGCCCCCCCACCCCTCGAAAGACTCGCCCTTGCCCGACCCAGCCACTGGCGCTAGGCCCCTCCAAGCAGCCACTGGGAGTGAGCCGGTACATACCTGAGCACCCAGCCTCGGACACCAAGAACAACCAGTGCAATGTCTGAGGGCATCAGCCACCAGCAGGGAGTGTGGTGAGGGGAGATAGTGCCTCCATACCCCCATATGAAGTTGACCAGACAAAACAGTAAATATTTTGTATACACATTGTATGCAATGAAATATTGATTTGGGTTTGTACAACCCCAAGTTAACTAAACAAATTTAACTACTGAAACAAAGATAAATTACATAATAATCCTAATTCATAAATGTGTGACTACATTTCAATAAGCTTATTAATGAATCTTTATGAATAAGTAGCTAATCTTTCCCTTAGGTTAATGATTTAATACAAAATAAATAAATTATACTATACTTCTTATAAGTTCTTTGTAGTTCTTTATAAGTTTTTTAAAGTTGAATTAGAAGATTAGGCTTCAGGTTAAAGAATAAAAGAATAATTAGTAATATTTTTTATCAAAAAACTTTATATAAAAATGCCAACTATAGCCAAATATTTCTAGATCTTTAAAAATTATTATTTAGGGTGATGCTCAATCCTTTTTTTTTTTTTTTTAACTTAGAATGCACCAGTGGTTCTGATATGTCAAAAACCTTAGACAGCAGAATCCTCCAAAAGGTTTAAATCATATGCAGAGTGCATTCACACTGCATCAATATTCACATCCATATGGCATATTATTCCAACCCCCCCACCCCTTCCTGGAATCAGTGGCACTGACAGGATGTGAGCATTTAAAAAGAGACTAAAAATAAACAAAGAATAGAAAACAGTGCACTAATGACTGGATTAATTTTAACAGGAATGGGGGATCTCAGCAAAGAGTGTAAGGGGGGAAACTCACCAGAGCAGGGAAATGATGTCAAAGTTTCCCATGTAAACATGTGCACATGCATCCATGCGTGCCGACTTATTATCTTGTGCTGTACAATTCCAATTTCAGGAATATTTAATTAATTATGTGGTAGAGAGAGGTCTGTTTATCTAACTATGTGGCCATTTATCTTTCTGTTTTCACACCATGAGGGCATTGACTAATGACTATTCTGTGAAAACAGGAGCAGAAATAGCACGCTCTGACTCAGATCTTCTTAATTGCTCACGGCAATTCTCTCTAGTCTTTTGGCCCTCTCCAACAAGCCAAACATACTTTTAACTCAGCATTTCACACACAGTAAAGTGTGATGGGTCCACGTGCCAAAGTGAAGCGCAGACCTTTCGCTCAACAAATTTTGTTTTCCGAGGCCCCCTCGGGGAACCTGTTGGGCTCCAGTGGAGTTGGAACAGTCAGTACTCCTCACAAGGGTCTGATCTGAGTTTTTTTAAAATGCATGGCCTTAGATCAACCTGCGTGAATCAGACTGCATTGCAGAGCTGAGTTCATCGGTCATTCGTTTGCATGATTTTTAGAGTTAGATGGAATTGTTACTTTTAATATAATATATAGTAAGTGTAATGTTTAAAAACGTAAAGTATGTAAAAATGTAAAATTTAAACTACTGGAAAATATAATTTACCTACATAATTTCTTTACACAGTTAAGGCTCACTACCACTGAAAACTAAACGAAAAATATTTTCAGGACATGTTGAATAGGTCCAACAAACTTTTTAAATCACAGATAGAAAAAAGTGAGTGAATTACATCTAAGTGTTCAGTACTGAGAGTTGTCTCTTCCTGAGTTCCTGACCTTTGACTTGTCCTCAGGCTTTGCCCCAGAAGTGTTTTAGTGAAGAAGGACCAAAGGGGAACTGAACAGTGCTTCAAAGGGGCAAGGCTTACCTGCCTACAGGTAAGGTGAGCAGTTGGAGGGATCATTTGAAACTCTGGGGAGGGGAACACAGGCAGGAAATGAAGCAATGCTGACATTAGTGTAAGAATAAGGTCCTGGCCAAAGGCGGCTTATAAGCAGCTGCAGGCTTAACAACGTCATTTACATAATGTCAAAATATCATGTAGGAGGATACTAAAGTTCAAAAATAAGAGATGAAGAAACATAAATAATTAATTTATGCAATACAACCCATAAAAAGCTAGAAGATAGTTTTTTCAGTTTTGCTCTTATTTCCGTTAGATTGTTGTGTGCGTGAATATAGTGAGGTCTCATTTTCATTACAGAAGAATCTTGTGATAACTAAGAAATAGCGGTGACTTTGATCTGGGTATTAGTCAGAGTCCCCAGTGTTACCTGGGAAACACGAGGAGTTGAAAACAGATGGTTTTAACCTTGGATACAAAAAGCCTGGAAATATTACAGAGCCTCTCTTAAGCAAGATAAAAGTCATGTCTATCTATGTTGAGTTATACACTGAGATTGGTTCCCTCCAATATGCTACATATATCACTAACTATAGGTAGACATGTACAACTATATTTGGATCTAAGCAGATTTAACAGCTTGTTAAGAGGGTTTGAGCCAAACTGTTTATGATTAGAAGCTGGACTAATGACAAAATTAAGTTTCAATGGCAATTTTCCATAATTATACAGATTCCATGTGACATTTAACATAAATTGAAAGATGAACACAAGCATACGTGGACATCTCAACCCAGGATTCTATGTCTCGTTAAATATGTAAAGTAGTCACCTCTAAGCCAAAGGCCTGAGCTATCCTCACTGTCAGGGGTATTCATTCTGTTTTATCAAGCAAATCAGGAAATCTATATTTAGGATGGATAGAGGAAGTCATTTTGAGCTTCTTTTTTTTTTTTTTACTTTTTATTTTGGATGATTAATAAGTTAGTAGATTTCAGTAGTGTGTAGTGAGTCAGATTATCCTCCACTGTTTAAGAAGACAAATTGGACCGATTATTGGACAGTTAAAACATAAAGTTTGCGCTGCCTGTCTCTGTACTCGACCTAGCCATCCTTCATGGTTGAAAAATTATAAACAAAATTATTCCTTCTAGAGTACAGCTGACAATGAGATGGGAGGATGAATATTTTTTAGTAAAAGTAGTACTAAAACACTATAGAAGAACTAATACATAAAACTCTATTACTGGCTAATTGTATATAAAGTTCCAAAAGGCAAAGCACTTATTCTCCAGAAAAATGTTTCCTAGCAGTGTTTTATGGATTGATATTGCTGCTGCACATGTTTAAGCATGAGCTCTTTAAATACTTATAATAATTAATACTTATATATATTATGTTTAATGTACAGTACAGTAATTCATCATATTATTCATATCATATGTTTATACTGTAGCTGTCCTGGAGGACCAGATATCTCTAAATGAACATTTTTTAATGAGCTCAGGAATACAAGTCTACACCTTGATTAAATAAAATAGAATAAATATTATATAAATTTTTTTTAAAAATCACAGTTGAATTAAAAGGCTTTGAGCACTGTGTGGCATGGTTAAGGGTCAATATCTACAGGGATATTAAAAATTATGAAAAATGAATGAAAAACGAAGGTGATGAAGCAGCAAAATATCTGATTAAACTTTGTGATGTTAATCTAAAAATGCTGCCTGAGCCTGCACCTGTTCAACTAGCCTGTTTTATTAAACCTGATATGGCAGGATTTGACGTCTGCTCTACATCATCAAGGTTTTCTTTGCTAATGTGCTGCACTCCAACTCTTATGCAATATACATCTTGTAAGATCACAAAGAGCTTGTTTACTTGCATTTTTCCATACAATGCGCAGTACATAACTGATCGCAGAGCCGTGAAAATAGAGCCAGGGGCAGCTCGTCAAACAAACTTGACCAAAATAAACCATGGATGCAGCTTCTGGGTCCAAAAAATGAAACCAATGCAGAATTACC
This sequence comes from Hemichromis elongatus, assembly GCA_015108515.1. Lineage (NCBI taxonomy): Eukaryota > Metazoa > Chordata > Actinopteri > Cichliformes > Cichlidae > Hemichromis > Hemichromis elongatus. The sequence goes on from VUQR01036288.1 coordinate 69,554, forward strand.
TAAAAGTATGGTGGCCCTGAGACGCCAAACGGACTACAACTTAAGAAAACACCAGCAATAAGAAAAACACTGCAAAAGAACAAAAAACACAACGGATATAGGAAAAACGGAAATAGGAAAAAACAGATTTCCAAATGCACAAGGGAAGTTTTTTTTCTCATGATTCATATAACACTGATGACGGATTTTTAGGCTAATACACTTACCTCACATCTTTTCTTTCCTCACAAAACCAATAGATCCTCGACTTCTTTTAAGCGTCTCCCACCGCAGAGCTTAGCATATTTTGGTTCCTGCAACTGGTCTGTCGGCTTATTGTCTCCCAAGAAACACTTCCCTTGTGCTTTTGGAAATCTGTTTTTTCTATTTCTGTTTTCTTTTTTCCTAGTTCTGTTTTCATTTTTCCTATTTTGGTTTTCATTTTTGCTATTTCTGTTTTGTTTGTTTTTTCCTGTTTCCATTTTCGTTTTTCCCATTTCCATTGTGTTTTGTGTGCTTTTGCAGACAAAAGTTTCCCATCGAAAAACAGCTGTTTATCCACAATGCCCATACACAAACAGGGTGGACACACTTATTAAACTGAGATACACTAGAGATTTCAGTAGGATTGGAAGCAAGCAGAATTAAGCCTGCTTACAGAGTCAACAGTGGCAACCAGAGGGCAGTAATTTAAAGGATGGATTTAATTGAGAAGCTTTCTGACTGAACACAGTTTTAGATAAAAGGAGAGATAGGCTTTACCTTAGTTTGGTCTAACTGACCTAACCTGCTACTAGTAAATTTCAATGAAATTTGGAGGAAAGATACAAAACAAATTTAGAAAGAACTGGTTTATTTTGTTGGTCTGTTGTCTTATGCCTATTTTAAAGACAATGGTTTAGAGAAAGAAATACACAAAGCAGCTTGGAGCATTTTCAGCTCCAGTATTAAGATGTTGCTATCTCCAAGAATAACAGTTGGGTGCATTAAGCACTGGCAGGTGGGTATATATGGCTAGGTGTGCTTTATTGTATTTTAGACCAGCTGTCGTGGAAAGAAGAGAAATCTCTCACAGTTTGTGGTAAATTAAACCAGCACATACATGCATACCATTACATAAAGCACATACACTGTTTTTCGAAGGGCCTGATAGGTTCAGATACTCTATCAAAGGACAACATGCTGCTTTGAGAATTGTCAGAGAACCTTGTTACCGCAATTCTTCAGTGTATGTTAATCCATTAGATGTTAGATTTTTTGTCTCCTATCAGTGACTCAGTACAACTCTAAAGCACCAGTATTATACAAGCAGTACCTTAATCCGTAGTGCATGTTTTGCTGTGAAATGCAAACTCATAATTCCAGAGGTCGATGATATACATGGCAGCATGTCAACACTAATACCACCCTATATCAGGCAGTGCTGTCAGCTGACGTTTGTAATATTTCTGTCCAAGTGAAATACAGAAATCTACAATCAGTTTTCTCCCTTTTCTATTATGTTTTTTCTCAAAAGAAATGTATCCTCTGCTTAATAAGAAAAACTAAAAAAAAACAAAACTTTTTGCTTGACTTTTGAACTGTATCACTGTTTCTTCTATCTAAAAATCTCTTCCTGCCCTTGAACATTTTTCTTGGTTCTCTTTATGCCATGTGCTTTTAATGAATTTATTCAACCACGCATTTTGGCTCTCTGTTTGAACCTGAGGCTGCCGTCACTCCCTGAATAAATCTTCAGTTTTTAATCTTAATTGGATTAACCCGGGGAAGAATAGGCAACCTAAAACAATACATAAAATGCTGCCTGCTACCTATACTTTTAGTTGTCAACATTTACAACCCAGTGAAGCGTTTTTACTTATTATCTCTCTGCAAAAGGTTCATCTGAGGTCCACAAATGGCACCAGTACTGTCTGAGAGAAAAAAAAGGATTTTAATATAAAGCATGTAATTTCTAAGCCATTCTACTATTCTTATCAGCAGTCTCCACCTTTCCTTTGCTCTTAAAGGAAACGGAAAGCTTTGCTGGTTGACCCAGGCACTGTTAACTTTGATATGCTTTCTTATATTAAAAAGCATGGTGATGTAAGAGGGCTTCATTTTGTTAATGATTTAATCCAAGGTTACCGCCTAATTTAGCATTTTTCTGTCCCTAGCAGCAGGTGCAGCTATTGATAATGACACTGGTTTTACATTGAAAGTCACTTCATGTTACGATGTTAAAAGCAATTTTTATTCAAAATATCCCTTTTAATATTAAACATAAACAGGCGGATTGAGGATACACATGGAAGTGCATAGCAACTAAAAGCTTAACAAGAAAATGACTGGCATTCTGTTTGGACCATTTAGGCTAGCTGCACCCCAAATTTATGGAAGACTTTCAGAAACACATGAAAGTTAAAGTATAGAGCAGAAAAACAAATGCATGTACATGTATGTACCTTAACACCAAGGGAGATACTTGTTTGATGTTAACAGATCATTGTCCAAGATATTATATTAAAAGTAGAAGGGTTTATTTAGACTGGTGGCTTAATAGTATCGTAGTTTACACATTAAGGTAATAGAGAAAGCTTCCCAGTCAATATGTGTCAGGAAAGTCTGGTGTAATCAAATCAAATCAAATATGCAGAGCTGCCTTGGTGACTCCTTGTGAATAGGAAACTAGTTGGAAGTAGCATTTTTTTTATCTGTTTTTTAACCAAATGCTGGTCCAATAAGGAAGAAATTTGTGTCAGGTGTCAGGAACGTTACAAAGCAAAAAATCCAAATCAAATATGTGAATAATCAAGTATTTCATTTCTATATCAAATGGAGTGTGTGGAGATGAGAGTAGGTACTTTAAATGTAGTAAGTATGGCGAAGGTATGGAGATGCCTGATGTGATGGCAAGAACAAAGGTGGTATGCTGTGTATGCAGAAGACCACAGAGAAGAAGAGAAGAAAGGCCCGGAGCATCGGAGGTAATTTCAGACTGTTCTAACATCGTGTAAGAAGAAAGAGAAATGGAGTAGAAATGAGGAAGAGTTGCTTGAGTAATGGTAGATAGAATATCAGACAAGATCATGAGATGGAAGCTGGAAATTGAAGGGGTTATGCTGAAGGTGCTGCTCCACTTAATCACCACTTACTAGGAGTGGTGATTAAAATAGCAGTTGGTTCAGATTTCATACCTGTGGTGGGATTGAGATGTCTTTGAAAAACAACAGTAAACAAAAAAGAAGAAGATTTGAGTGCAAAGGTTTACAAAATGGTAGTGAGATCATGATCTGGGATGTGGCATTAACAAAAAAAGTTACAGGGGTGAAAGTGAAACATTAATGTCAAGGTCTGTTTGTCTCCTGTTGTAGAAGGTCAAAAATACATTGTGACTGTATAAATAAGAAATGCTCCAGCTGTTTAGGGCTTGCCCTACACGTAACTGTATATACTGAGCTCAGCGTGCAGCCAATATAACCAGACTTTATAGTACAGCTATGGTCATTAAAAACTCTGTGAACTGATGCTGTAACTCTGCAAACAATCAGACAGAAAGCACTTTTTGTGAGCGCAAAACGCTGACGTTAAGTTTTCCTTAGAGAATCTCTAAATCCACTTAAAATGAAGATTGTGGTAAAAGCATGCCTTAAAACACAGTTGTGAAATTTTAGGAGATAAATGCTTTATAGTCTGCAACCTACAGCTATTAATACACAAATCGTTTTTCTTCTTATGCACTATTTTTGTATTGACTGCGTTAATGTTCCACTCTAGATGCTACAATATTAACAACACTAGTGCAGGTAATAGTTGAATCACATGTTAAAAAAAGTACAGCACAATTATATTCTCAGGTGGGGCTTACCTACTTTGTGAAATAGTTGGATTTAGATCCTAGTCATACAGGCCTAGAGACCAGTTGGAGACCACACTTGCTAGGAAAAATATTCTCCAACTGGTTGTGAGTGGTTGCTGAAGGGTACTGGGACTCACTATGAAATCAATGACTAAGCTTCAGTCACCAGTCACCTTTGTAACTCAGTCAATCCCTAGGTGAAACTAGTTGTAAAGAGGTAGAAGATGCAGCAGAAGAAACTTTGTTAGGTGATCACCCTAACAGATTTGGGTTGTCAGGAAGTCATACATGTAAGCAAACACTCTCCAACTACTTAGTAAGCAGATTTGAAATTGTAAAGAGCATGATGTAAAGCAGAAAATGAGATTGCTCCTCCTCAAAGTAAAAGTTATGCCTTACCGCTGAAACCAATACGTGTCAAAAGACAAAACTTTTACTTTGAAGGTGTACATTTCATTTCTAGTTTCCTCTGCATTTTTTTAAATTTAGCCAGCGAGTGTTTGCAGGCAATTGGATGTCTCGCATATAAAATATAGATGACAGTGGAAAACAAATATATACAGCAAAACTATATTCTTGAGGAGGCTTACTTGTGACATTAAACATAATGACTGCATTACCCCAAAAGTAAGTCAGCTAAGTGAACACATTTTTTAATATATTTTAGCTGATTTTTGTTTTAAATCATTCTGTTATTTTGCAGTGCAACTAATACTGTTAGCTTGCTAAGCTAAATGTTTACAGTCGTTGTCCAGCTACTCTCAGACACTCTTAGACCTGACAATTGGTGCTTTAACCTCAAATATCTTTATGTAGATTACAGTGTATGTGGAGTCAAAACAACTGGTGGCTAAACACTGTCTAATAGCTTCACGCTGCTTGAAGATTCAAACTGTGTACGGTGTATCGCTGGCATTACCATAAAAGTGTTGCCTTAGCTGTTGACCATGCAAGTAATTATGCAAAAGAGTGAACGCCTGTCTGTGACATTTTCAAAATGTCTGATTGATGATTCTATGAATAAATATGCCAAATGACAATCAAAGGCACGGGGATTTTGTATGTCAGTTACAACACTGTTATGGTAGACTGCTTGCAAATTTAAATACTTATCTTCAGGCTATATAGTTTACATTTGCAGCTTAGATTCTTTTAATTAGCAGCAATTCTTTCTGCTCCACTGCAGGCAGAAGCCGACCTGTATACAATAAATAGAGAATTGTACAGATCAGAGAATGCTCCATGCATTAGCAACATTAAGAGGAGTAACTATCAGTAAAATCACCAGGTGTAGAGATGCGTGGGTGGAAGGTGGGAAAAAAAAATCATGTATGTGTTAAGGACACATGGTTGAGAACTACTGATGAGAGGAATGTATCACCCGCCGAAACGACTTAGTTCACATGTTAGTACATAAAGAGCACACATCTAGATACACTTATAAATAGCTGACAGGTCAATACAACATTTCCAGTAGAAAAGGATGCAGTGACATGTAATGTGATTCAATAATGACACGCGCTTTTATGCCGTGTTCCAGTTAATAGCGTAGTTAAGTGACTTGTGGCGAGAATAAAATCGACCTGCTATGTTTTAATCATTTCACTGCAATAATAGTACAAGGAGAGGATGAGAAAGGGGTCTGTTATGGCATATCCTGAAATACATGTTGGCATTTTAAAATCTGCTTCCTATAGGGTTAAGAGTTTGAAATTGATAATATTACATAAATTCCCAATGCTAATGCAACGTAACTAATCTTAGTAATGTTAGCATTAACATAGTCTGTGACCTGCTGTTATGTAAGCAAATGTAAGTACAAATATAGGTTTAAGTACTTGGGATAACAACTTCATCTTAATATAGCAATGGGTATTTAGATTTGTGTAATCCTACTCGTACTGGTATTTATTAATATGTTTCTGATATCACAACATCCATTCAAATTGCTTGATAGTTCAAGACTCTTATGTATATTACTCTGGGGCTTGGTACACCCCTACAGATAACCATGTGTCTAAAACTGTTTGTTTTAGCTTCGTCCCCTTTCAGCAACGGTTTTTGTCTGATTACTTATCTATCTCAGAAGATACACAAATGCTAGTGGTACTACTTTTCTTTCACTTCAGGTTGAAGAAAGTTCTTGGTTGAAACACCTTTTATAAGCAGTTTGAAGCCTGGCCCAAAGGGACTGCTTTAAAACACACAAAAAGACCTTATTATTTAAAACTTTAGCCATATTGTATATGAAAATGCACCATTGTAATGGTATATGTGTAATAGAACACAAGAAATTATGCAATAGGCCTACTTGAGGCAATGAAAGTCCCCTTTTTAAGCCATAGCATAAATGTTATGTTAGCTCTTCTAAAACTCTATTGACAATTAATATCTTGGGGGCAGAAGGATGGACCGATAACCAATGGATCTCTTGTTAAAGTGTTATCAGGGGGCTTAACAGGCTTAGCCCACGGGCACAGGAGATTACGGAAAGAAAAGCAACAGTAATCAAAGATCTGATACCATTCAGACAAAAGCCTGCAATAAGATCAGCAGGAGCAGCAGGGTTTGAGTTGTTCCTTGATGCTAAGTAAGGTAAACCTGGAATTATGCAGATTAACAGGTACGAGTTTTAGTTTAAATTCTGCATATTTATTCAGATAAGTTTTTTATATGCAGACATATGGCTGACAGCAACACTTGTCTCTCACATGTACAGATGTTGTGATTCTTTCAGGGTTATTGTCTAGCACTAATTTGCTCATTGTTTTACAAGAGGAAATTGCATGCAATGTCAATGAACACATGTAACAAAAACAATCCAGTCCAGACAGTTTTAAACACATATTACATTGTCTAGTTGTTCTTGTTTTTATGATTAGTCTCTTTGGACAAGTGTGTTAATATCAAAGCAAGTGGCATTTTATGTTGGGAATCCAATGCGTGATTGGTTTAAAATGTGCCATTAGCCACCTGTCACATCATGGCTCCACGCTGTTCTCATTATACTTTGGGCAATATTGTTCAGTCTAAAAAATTCAAACAAGATTGCTCCTGTTTTTAAGTCTACACTCATTGCACTGCTTTGGCAACATTAGAAATAATACAAAGATGCCTTAAGGGCAGGCCAGATTGAGGTAGGCACTGCATTCTAGTTGCCATTTAGGTTGGTTTCTGGGCACCTGGAAGACCATGTGGTGATTTTAAAAAAAGAATAAGAAGAACAGCATTATAAATACAAGCCACCTGGAAAAGATGCAGAGAAAACTAACCACACAAAGGGCAGGGGAATAGAGTAGCTGTGCAAAATACCACAGCGAATCTGAGTCCTTTGAGTTTAATCAATTGCTGGGGCCCTTTGCTCAGCCTGCTGCCCAATAATACTCCTGCAAGGACCTTTTATTACTCACTTCAAAGACAATTAATGATGTCTGAAAAATTGCTTCCACTCATTAGCATCAACTGACCCCTGCAGACTACAATAATTGGCCATGATTGTTATTTGTAACCCTTCACCAAAATCAGCTTTTTAACTAATCGAATGAAATGATCTGCAAATCTCTAGTTCACTTTGTAGTAAAGCTTGTGTGAAGTTTTGGGTGAGGGGTGATGTACAGTTTGTGTGAGTCTCTTGCAACACTTTCGCAGAGTAATTGCGTTGGACGCTGTCTAATTTACTTTAATTCTGTACCACATCAGTGTTTCAACACTACAGACATCCATACATTTTTCACAGTCTTGGACTGCAGCTGGTAGTTCGTGTTGTGCTCTGCAGCTTTGGTGAGTGCAGCACAGCAGCAGATTCCACCTGCTTAGAATGGCACTTTAGCTCACAGCAGATTTCCAGAGCAGAACAAAGATTACTGTGGCCAGCTGCTGTCCAAGACGTTTGAGCTGGAGTCCATCGGACTGCAGGAGAAGAGACCCACTTTAGAGGATCCTGAATGAAATTAAGGACCACCACAGCAGCAATGTACTTGTCCTGCCAGTAGGCAAACATGAGACAGGAATTGCTGGGGTTTGCTGCTTAGCGGCGCCTTAGGCTAACTCCAGCAGCTGCATATGGCATAGTTCTCTTGGAAGGATGAAAAAAAAAATAACAGCTGCTTAAGTCCATCACATATATTCATAGCTATGGAAAATTTGGAATCACCATTTAACTTGATATGTGTGATAAACTGTAGTATTTTAACTGTGTGAAACATGAAACAAAATAACTGCAAAAAAACTCCAGAACAAAACTGATGTTTAAAAACTAGGCAAATTAAAACAAAAGCATTCAGAGAGAAAAACTTTTGCAATTTTTTTTTTTACTCATTTTCACATGTGGTGTGACCTTAACCGTATTTTCAAGAGAAGTAAATCATAACAGTTTGTATATGTGTTTACATTTGTGTAAGTCTTGTTACATCTAGCCTTTTTCAGTTTGTTGCTTGAACATTTATTTATTAAAAAATGATGCAGAGATCTTAAAAACTCACAAAATTCATGCACTAAATGTGACACTCTGGGCATTATTGGGACAAGAAAACTGACACAGACACAAGGAGACCACGCTAACCCTACACAGACACATGAAGTCTTAAATCCAGTTTCCATCTAAATGTAGAAAACTGATTATCCTCGTCCATTCCCTGTTAAAATATTCAATCCATAAACTGTAATTACATCATAGCCTTATTTTGGAGCAGTTGTTGTGTCGATTAGATAAAATATCCAAACAATAATTGGCACACAGACACTAAAACAATCAGAAATGGTTCTGCTTGATAAACAGTGACAATAAAAGTGTTCCTGGTTCCACGCTTGTTTAGTGATTAATTTTTAGTGCTTAGAGTGCTCCTACTGTGAGTCTTGAATAAATTTATGGGATTTTTACTTCCAGAGCTAAGGTTGGTTAAAATAGCTCATTCCCCTTTGTAACTCTATTAGCTCTAGTAGTTAGAAAAGTCTTCTGCGGGTACACGGCAACTTCATTAACGGTTTAATCTGATCCATTGTTATAACCATTGCTCAGGGGGTAGCAACTTAAAGAAGTAAATAAAATTGGATGAAGCAGCCTTTAAATTAAAAGTGAATGAACAAATGTGTGGTGTAGCTCTGTTCTGCAGCATCTGATGGCTGAGAGAGAGGCAGACATTTAAAGTAAAAGCATTGTAATGCATCAGGAGTCAAAGATTAGTAAGAAACAGTAAACTGTTCAGTTTTCGGGAAACAAAGAACCATAGCATTCAAGGACACAGTGTTCAATTCAATTCAGTTTTATTTATACAGTGCCAAATCACAACAACAGTCACCTCAAGGTGCTTTATATTGTAAGACAGACCCTATAATAATACATAAAGCGAAAAATCCAAGAATCATATGACCACCTATGAGCAAGCACTTTAGCAATAGTGGGAAGGGAAAACTCCCTTTAAATAGGAAGAAACCTCTGACAGAACCCGTCTTAGGGAGGTGCAAGGACTGGTTGGGATGAGAGAAAGAAGACAGGATAAAAGACAAATGTATTAAAGTGAAATGTTAAATGTTGTGTTCACATTTAAGACTTTAGTTTACCTTGAAATTGCTGTAATCCATTGCAATTATTTCTTGTGTAGAACAAAAACAGACAGCTGTTTCTATTACGCTACTAAAAATATTTAGCTACTAAAAATTAAAAATTGACAGCTAAATTGCTAACACAATTAACCACGTTTGAGCGCTTTAACAAAGTGCCTGAGACACAGTTTGTGCTTTTAAGCATTGCTATCCAGCAGCAGTTTCATCAGTGGATAGAAGGCACACTTCCTTTAATTAAATTTTGAATAATAAAAGATAAGGTAGAGCAAAATGAGAAAAAATGAAACATCACAGAGCTCTCCCCTAATTTATTGTAAAATGATTTCTGGCTCGATAGCGGAGCTAATTAAACTTTTAACAATTTTATCACACCAACTGTTAAACAATCATAAAATATTTATAAAAGCAATATTTTTACCTGCTCCAATTCAATATTGTTCTGTCCATGTCAGAATCAACAACAGTGTCTTAATTTGCTGATATACGCTGCTAAGAACAAAAACTCAAAGAAAACTTTAAGCTATCTGTGATCTGCCACATATCTTTAAATCTGGCAGATCCTCTGAAACTTTGCTACAGGCTGAAGTAACAGCCACATCCACTCTGTCAGGTAGTGATAGCAAGCAAAGGCACATCAGCCTGCAGAAATCCCTTCCCACATCCCCCCAGTTTGAATTTACTTTGGAGAACCTTAGTACTGACAATAGACAGATTGATAGCACCTTAGCCCCAGAGGCACATGAGGTTACGATAAAAATAATAATTATTATTATTCGGCAACTTGAAAATTTGTCAAAAGAATTGTTAATCACTGTTTTCATTTTACACGGAAACATGGCTGATCTGTCTGATTTAAAACAACATAATGAAATTACTTCAGTTTTAAACTGAAGTGACAGAATCATGTGAGGCGTGTTTGCCTGAAATAAATACTGGCAAAGAAATCATATCAACAAAACACTATAATGATAATCTTGCTGAATAATGAATTTGCTAACTGAATACCATGAAAAAGAAACTACTGCTCTTATATTCTAGTAGCAGTAAATTCTCATTAAACAGCAACTACATTAAATATGCTGCAGAAGCTATAACTAATTTGAAGTACTAGGAAAGAAACTTTCATAACAAAACTTTCTTTGATTAAATTTTTTTGGTTTCAAGCTGTCTTCTATACAACATCAGGTATCTTACTGAGTTAGCCATAATGACATTATACAGCTTCACTGTGGCTAATTGCTAATTTAATGTGATTTTTCTTTTAAAAAATGCTAAGAAATGACCATGACCTGTTTAATGGACAGGTTTCCATCAGTGGATGCTTTTGGTGCTAAACTACATAGATTTTTCACTGACTTTTAATGTGAAGCCTTTCAGCTTCCATATACAGTAACTTAACATGGTTGGTGCTTTAGAAAACCAACGCTAATATAACTTGATTTATGTTTCAATGTAACTTGAAATTAATTATTTCTTTTATTGCGTGTGGTAGCAGCCAAACACCATGAATTTCCTTTGGGATTAATAAGTGTTATGAAATGAAATGAAATTTTAAAAAAACAAACCATTTTATAACATTTTCCATTACTGTATACTGTTAATGTTCCAGGAATCACTTTCTTCCTGGAATTAGACATGTGTAGAAATGTAATACAAAAGAATTTAGTACTCAGACAATAAAGAAAATGAATGAACACAATAAAAACTATACAGGCATTGCTAAAAAAAAAAGTTTGTATGTTCTCCCAATGCTCTGACTTCAACCCAAGGTCCAAAGACATGCAATTAGTGGGGTTAGGTTAGTTGCCCATAGATGTTAATGTGAGTGTGAATGGTTGTGTGCCTCTCTGTGTTAGCCCTGTGACAGTCTGGTGACCTGTCCATAGTGTAGCCTGCCTCTGGCCCTAAGACAGCTGGGATAGGCTCCAGTCCTCCTGCGACCCTGAAAAGGATAAGCAGAAGAGAATAGAAGGAATGACATCTGGATGATTAACAATAATAACTACTATGAAATTTTTAAAAATGTGCGCGTGTGATTGTATAGTCTAATTTCATGAAGCTGTTGACGTAACAGAACTTCCTGTAAAGTTTAAGTTATCAGAAACAATCTAAATATTGCATTGTTACCTGTTGCTACCTAAACCTGAACGCTGCTCTCTGCCACACAAACACTAGAGCTTTTATCAAAAACAACAATCAAGCTCTAAACATAAGCTCACAACACCACAAAAATCCATTATTTTTATATATAATGTATATTATTAAACCGTGTTTTTGAGTATTTGCTTTCAAAAATGTACAGAAAACTCAGATAAAGCAAGTAAAAATAAAGCATAAATGAAATTGCACTATTTAATTAAAGAAAGAACCTTGTTTGCATTTGCTGAGGAGTTTAAAACATTTCTCTTATGTTCTATCTAAATGGGTTGAAGTCTGGACACAAGCATTTAATTACTCTCCCCTCAGTGTGGCCCTCTCACAGATAGACTTTGACAACTCTGACCTACAGTGTTTGACGGACATGGAGGAAAAACATACTTTCCAATTACTTTGAGCCAGTTCAAACATTTTCTTTTAAATGTCATCCAATTTTCTGATCGAAGCTTATGTTCTAATGGTTAAACCTCAAAACTCCAGAAACTTGGCAGTGCTCTGATTTGGCACATCAAAGACAATATTTCAATGATAATTCTATATTTATCTAGATGACAGCAAGACCAATACACAAATGGATCCAGCATGCACACTACTTAAGCGGTTAACCTGTTGTATTAATTACCATTTCTTCCAACTGACCTGCTGCTAAAATGAAGGAGTGTCTCTGTAATCAGACGTGAGTAGTCACTTTTTTAAAAAAAGGATAATTCTGTAAGATTTTAAGTAATTAAGAACCTTACAGTTGATTGATTTTTTTTTTAAAAATCAATACACAAATCATCTGCTTCCAAATTAATCATAACTGTTCCTGCAATAATTGTTCATGTCTCTTTCTTTTATAGTAATGTCTTATTTCACCACACCACAGCATGCTAACCTTCACTTCTATTTTCTCTTTCTATTTATCATCTATTTATCATCCCATCTGTTTATATATAGAATTCACAGTTTAACCCTCCTGCCGATTCCTCCTCTTAAATATGCAGTAAAAGACACAGCTGATGGATTGGCTAACCCCAGACTCTTCCTCCTGCTTAAACAGCACATGGCAGGAATGGATAATGTTTCTAATATCATCAACATCGAAGTGAAACGTGGTGTGAAATGAGCTTGGTATTTATTAGCGCCACTGTGAATGACATGATTGCACCCTGGAGACTCAGTGCGATGAAGAACTAATCCGCAAATTTGCTTCCCAGTGTAGATAGTTCAAGCCTGTTTTAAGCATTTGCATATGAACATGTGCATGTTGTGTAGGTAGGTAAGTGGACGGATGGCTGTGTAAGCGCACGCACTTTCTTATAGACAAGACTGAAGAAACGTGGGGAAAAGACAACGCTGACATTCGTTAACCTAACAATTCCCTCTGGTCCACCCAAGACAGCCTTTGTAAACGGAAAGCTCTGACATACATATGGAAACACAGATCCCACTTGATTTTGCTGCTAAATTATGTAAAATCCCAACTTCAGCACAGTTTTGAAGTGATATGAAAGAACAGGAAATTGCATCTGAACATTGCTAATGAGATTCGTTCATAATTTAACCTAAAAGAAAAAGAATTTATCTTAGTTGATGTTCAATGATATTTTCTGAAACTGATAAGTGAATATATCAGATGCACTATAAAGGAGTCCCAGTGAGCAAGACCTCAATATTTCACTCCGAATGTGTCAACACTGATCTGATTTCCATATGTGCAGATATTTTTTGTTCACATAGATTTATGAGGTTTTTCTGCATGCAGGAGATGGTGTTTATGTATCATACTTAGAGCCAGGAACATATGCTGTATGTTCACATATAACGCTGTATGCACTGCATTATATGTAGCTAATGCTTGGAAAGAAGCATGTCATGTTATGCTATGTTATGTTCAACACCCTAAAAATTTCAGGAACTCCCAAAATACTACTTTGACAAGCATGCAACTGACCATTTATGCATTTTGCAGTCGATGGTTAAGAATGAGATTTCAACCCATATTTTGTTGAACTGCTCATGCAAGAGCAGAATTATAACATGAAAAACACTACTTGAGCTTCCAATGAATATTTTAACATTCGGTGACAAAACACCTTATTCACTTTTTGTGGCTTTCAAAATATTACCGTATTCTTACCGTTATTACTGTTTTATATTCTTTGATTTGCAATATTCATCAGCTACCTCCTTCTGCTTTAAGTCCTGGGGTCCTATTAGGCCAATATGAGTCACCAGCAGGAAAAATTAATGTACAATATGTCCACTCTTATGGGCAATTTAGAGATTAGAGTTGATTATGAGCTGCATGGGTTTGGATAGTAGCAGGAATCCACAGCAGGCAGAGGAATTCCATAAAAACAGGTGGTGAAGCAGCCTCCAAAAAAACACGAAAAAAGCAAGGCCATGATTCAAATCCCAAAGCATCTTGCTGTGAGGCTACAGTGCAAACTGCTGGGCCAGCATACCACCTGTGTTAGAATACTTATAGCTTATCTCCGCTGTGTGGCCTCGGCCCTTCGCAGGAGAAACAGGCAATTTAAATTAATACATGTAAAAACTGAATGCAAAAATCCCACATACTTCTCTCCATTTCGGAGGTGTTTCCAGACGATTCTACGCCCTTTGCTGGCTAATTGTGATTTCAGTTACAAATTATATCCAGCAGATCCGCAGTATCCACATCCGCTGCCAAGTACTCACTCTGCCAGCTTGAGCAAGATTTTTTATTGGATGACATATGTGAATGGCCCAGCCTTTTATCTGTCAATCTGTTTGATTATACTATTAATTTCCCATTTCCTGCAACATGTGTGGGAAACCATGAACAGCCAATCACAGTTCTTGCCACAGAGCAGCTCCCATATATTACATTTTAGCTACTGCACAGCCCATTGCATACCCGTGCAGAGGCTTAAATCCCTGGAAGGAGTAAATGTTTGGTTGATGGAGGTGTTTGTATGGGGTCTTCTTTAAAAAATAAATCTCAAAGCTTATTAATTTATTTATTTTTCTAAGCTGCCAATCTTACCTTAAGCTAGGCTAATCATGTCCTGGCTCCAGCTTCAAGCAGAGGAAGAAGAGCGATATCAGTCTAAATCTTGAAAATCAAGTAAATAGGATTTATGGTAGAGTAGAAAAATACGACAACCAGATCAGATTAAAAAGCAAAAACAGGTAGCAGATGCAGCAACATTTCCTTGCACAAAACAACCATTATGTGTTGTGTTTTCTTTCAGCAGAACTATATTAGTTCCTGCTTTCTCCCAGCTGAAACTCAGGAAACCCTGCGATTGTACATGATTGTTTAAAAAAAAAAGTGCGTGCCTTGGTTGCATGCTGCAGTGAAGTGGGAAGTTAAATAAATAAAAGACTCTCCATGTTTGGCAGGATGAAGAGCAACTTAATCCACTAACACCATTGATGGAAATTGATTCTTGCTCAGGGATTTGGTAAGATGGAATCTTCTACACTTAAAATAAGGACATTTAACACGTCTGAGTTGATCCACGCTCGCATACATAGACCTTATTGTTGCCTTGGAAAATAACTTATTTACCCAAGTATCTGTTATGACCATTTATAATTTCAGACAGAAAAAGCTTGTTCTCTCTGGGGTATTTCCATCTTTCATTCCATCACTGCTACCTCTGCTTTCCGTTGTTACTCAGGAACTGATGTTTACCTACCATCGTGGCGACTGTTCCAATATTTTGACATCCGTCACAGCAGTTTTGTCAGAGGAAACAGTGAAGTAACTTTTCAATAAATATCTTCACATGCTTTGGCCTTCAGCACATACAGTACAAGCTGCTTGACCTAAATACAGCATTCTGTAGTGTAACAATAAAGCCCATCGCTGTTTTCTGCTGATACTATACATCAAATATGTATATGTCCTAGAAAACACGAACAGACTTCACCATAGCCCTTGAAATATATGAAAGCTTTTTCCTTCCTATAACACTACACAAAAAATTTCAAATTCAGAATAGATTTCATGATAGACCATTTAAAAATTAGTTGCTTTCTGTAATTTAAATCAGTTGGGTATGATTAAACATGATTAAGGCTTAACTAGAGCCACTTGATATGAAATCAGTACTGATATTCACGATTATGCAAAAAATTTTTCTTTAAAGTCTCATCTCAGTTCTATACAAATCTCCTCCTTCTGCAATATATTTTCCACCCCTCATTAGAGCCATACTTCCTGGGGAGGAGATGAGAGGTTGTGTGGGAGGAGAGGAACCAAGATGTAGGAAGACAAACAGAACGCAAACTGAATGCATGTATGCCTCGCGATGGATGACAGCGCCGACAAGGCAGCCTGCAAGATCAACGTTTCGCTAGATTTATAATGAAGCCGTTTCAAATGAGATTCCATGACCTGTGCAGGGTTCACCAACCTCTGCTGTCAATAACCAGCAACAAAATCTTTAAGCGTCTTCAGTTATATTAGAGACCTTTCAGTAAGCACTGAGTTTACCTCTCTTCCCTCCTGCCCGACAAATGTGGATGTTATTTTAAGCGAAAAAAAAAAAGCACAAAATACACAAATATTCTCATTAAATCACAATAGATAAAGCAAAAGATCCAGTGTTGTGGCTGAGTTCTGTTGGGCACACAGCAGAACTGGATGGGCATCATAAGGCTTAAATGGCGTTATCTCTCTCAGAAGGTAATGATATCCAAATGATTATTTTGCCGGCACATTGCACATACACACAAGATGAGACTGCTGAAAGAGTCCTCATAAAATGCTTCAAATTGCATTACAACAATAACACAATGGATTCTGTAAGAAAATTGCTCTATATGTCAAGGCATAGCCATTTGCTAAAGTATATTCTGCTTCAGCAACCACGAACAGGAAGAAATTTGCAAGAGAAGCCTTTATACCTGCTTAGCAAACAGATGGGCTTATTCTCGCCAATGACAAATATCTTTGAGGACACTCATTGGTATTCCTTCCTTCTATATTATCAGGGGTTATTATTATTTTTTTTCTCCAGATGCTGTATCATGTGATTCACCTTTCACTAGGCCCCGAAGCAACGCGTGTCCTTTCATTTAAGCTGCACTTTTTGCAGCAGTTGAGCATTACATGAAGTTTGCTCGGCATGACATACCACTGCTAACCGTGTAACTTGATTCATTTTGTGTGTTCATTTTTTTGTTTTTGTGGTATTTCCACAGCTGCTTGCACACACATCACATGTAATAGATCCAATATTTTGTGAAAAGATACCTTGCTAAAGCGTAATTGGATAGTTCATTTGAACTGGTTTTGGTGTAAAATCTGGTTTAGTAGAACTGTATGGTCAGTGACCATTTATGCATTTTGGCTGTCCCTATCCAAGTAAATTATAGATGGGATGGTTTATACTTAAATGTAAATTCAGCTGCACATACCCAGAATACAAATATGGTTTAAAACCTGCCTCAGATTTTTTTCAGATCTAGGTAGTAATGTATACAATGTATACAAAGCTGTTTGGTAAATCTCAAAAAGACCAGAAGAAGAATAACTTAGTAATTTAGCAGTTCATTTGAAAGCTCAAACACATGAGTAACCACCATGAACAAACCTTTCCTCACCTGAGCACAGAACAGTTAAAGCAGCACAGCGTACCTGTCCAGCTGCATGTGTTGTAATGTAGCTGGTGACAGTTCCTCTTGTCACTTCAGGCTGAACTACAGCTAATTTCAGTGCAATTTCAGGGTAACTTTAGCCGTTGTTATCTCAGAGGACAGACCTGGTTGAGGCTGCTTTAACAGACCGCTTACTGACATACTCCAGGTTCACTTGGGACGAGTACATTTTACGCACTTTAACATCTGCTTAGAACATGTCAAACTTTAGCAACCTTTTTTTTTTAATGAATCTCAATTGCTTCTTGCGTTGATGCATCCGAAACACCTGGAAGAGTCAATGTAAATCAGGTCAGCGAAATAATGTGCTGTCCAAAAAGTTATAACCCTTCATCTTCACTGGAAACAGATGGTTAATATTACTGTTTTTGTCATCATCTAATAAAAAAAACACATTTTTGATCAACACTAGACAAACAAAGCCACCGGTTATGCTGTGAGAGCCAAGTATAGCTGTTTCTTCATATAAGAGCTGAGACAGTCGTTTATTCAAAGGCATCACAGTTGGCTGTAGCTGGTGGTATGTTTCCTGCCAGCCTAGGCCAAACAAACCTTTAACCTCTTAAGCCCCAACGCCCCCTGATACGGGGGCAAAAGGGAGGAGATCGGTTAGGCTTGGGGTTTAAGAGGTTAAGATTAAAAAAATTATAACAATGAAATATCAGCTACAGGTGAAATTCAGTATAATGAGTTTCATTTAGAGACACCAAAGTGTTTAACTGAAAACATCACCAACTCCAGCTTTAGTATGTAATATTTGACTTTGTTATTTTGACCTTAACTGCGGCACTTCACGCGCTCATATGTTTAAAGAAAACATCCTACCCCCTAAAATGTATGATCACGTTTAACTTATAAATTGTGCATCAGTTGTGTAGCTCTTGAATAACACCAGAGTAAGAGTAAATAATGCTATAATGCAGACCCAATAATTAGGACACACATACTGATTTGCATATTTGCAGCTCCAGGGCAAAGTACAACAAAGCTGGAGACTTACTTACATTTAACTCATTAAATATTCAAACATATTTCACTTATTTATTTGCTTGGCACACACTGAAAAGTATTTTATTATCACAATTAGTGTTTCTTGTTTTCTACCAGTTATAGACATTGCTTAAAAATACATGTGCCAGTTCACTGTGACACGTTTGTGTGAATTATTATATATTTAAATAATCCTTCTATTTTCTTTCGTTTATCCAATCCAGGGCCATCCTAGCTGTCATGGTGCAAGAGCCAGGGTACACACTGGACAGGTTGTCAGTATAACACAGGGCTAACACAGAAAGACAGACCAACATTCAGATGCAAGGCTACTTTAGAATCAACATTAACCTAATAAGCATGTGTTTAGTTTCTGAGAGGAAGCCAGTGTACACTGAGGGAGCCCATACTGGCAGTAGGAGAATATGTAAACTGGTGGATTCATACCTAGGATCCTTTTGCTGTAAAGGGAAAATGAACAATAAACCACTGTTTACATAAATGTCATGAATTTCCACCATAAAAAAATCTGAATTTTCTCTAATGGCTCAAAATCTCTAAATGTTTCCCTTTTGCTTAAAAAAACAGTTTTCTGTTACTCAGTAACAGATGAGGGCACAAAGGTTGCCATTGTGTTTCCATATTAGGAACATTTCAGTCAACTGCTGCCAGCCCGAGGCTAAAAGAAAAGAGAGCTGCTGACATGGTGCTGTTGTCTGTGGATGTAGGTTATTTCCAGGCTGGTTGGTAAATAAAAATGATGAGGGCATTAAAAAAGATCACAATGTGGCTCAACATTTTTAAGGAAGTTAAAGTATTTAGTGTGAAGGAAAAACAAGAACGCCATTACATGCTACTTACTACAGATATCATGCTCATTTAAACGTGAGATTAGTGTTTCGGCTGTGTTTTATGTTCCAAGGATAACTTTAGCAGAGTTGGGACCAAGTCATTATTTTGCAAGTCTCAGGTAAGTCTCAAGTCTTTATCCTCAAGTCACGAGTCAAGTCTCAAGTAATGTCAGGCAAGTCAGAGTCAAGTCTCAAGTCACTGG
>VUQR01036289.1:0-12427 GCA_015108515.1 Hemichromis elongatus
TACCTAAAAATCAGTCAGACAACTACAGCTCATTCAGAACTCTGCTGCTCGAGTCCTCACTAAGACCAAAAAAGTGGACCACATCAGTCCAGTTCTGAGGTCTTTACACTGGCTGCCTGTCCGTCACAGGATAGACTTTAAAGTTCTGATGCTGGTCTATAAAGCTCTGAATGGTTTAGGACCAAAATACATCAGTGACCTCCTGACCCAGTATGAACCTTCCAGATCCCTCAGGTCATCTGGATACGGGTTTTTATCAATGCCTAGAATCAGAACCAGACATGGAGAAGCTGCATTCAGCTTTTATGCTCCATACATCTGGAACAAACTCCCAGAAAGCCTCAGATCAGCTGAAACACTCAGTTTATTTAAATCCAGGTTGAAAACTCACCTGTTCTCTGCTGCATTTGAATGAAGCAGCAAATCCGCACTGTTTCACTTTTAAGCTTAAATTGCAAAAATTACATTTTAACAATTGATTTTATCTACTGTTCCTCTTTAAATACTGCTTCTTTCTTCCCATTGAAATTCATGATTTTTATTTATTTATTTGTTTTTTTTGTTTTTTTTAATGTCTCTGTAAAGCACTTTGAATCACCTTGCTGTTGAAATGTGCTATATAAATAAACTTGCCTTGCCTTGCCTTCCGAACGTTGTATGACGCAGCCTTGTACGGTTCCATGTCCCCCGACGCAAGTCCCATGTTGTATGCAGTGGTGCGAGATGTCAGAGCGTCGCGGATGGTTTTATCCACCCACGGCTTCTGGTTGGGAAACGTTCTGAGACGTTCTGAGACTTTGTTCAATTAGCTTTCTGCTGCATCTATGATGGACAGAGGTTCCAGTGATTCCTGGGTTTTGAGCATTATGTGATGTGCATATATGAAGAGAGGTTCTAGAAACTGAATCACTGCTCTGATTCACAGCTGGATTGTGGGTCCTGTGGCAGAGCCAGGACCTTTTTTCCAGAGACACTGATCCATGCTAAGCTCATATAACACTGATCCATCATTTGTGGCTAAGGAGACTACGTTGGAAAGCTGACAGCTCATTTTGTTTAAATACCCACCTGATTTATTGTATCCTCAGACTGTGTCTGCTGTAATATGACAACTGTTACAAAGATTTGGAACTCACAAACTGTGTAAAACAACAATGTGATAGAAACTAAAGTTTTCTTTTACCTCAAATTTTAGTAGCACTGTTTTATTTCTAATGTGATTTCACTGTTACTTCAAAATATAAGCCATTTTTGCACTCTGCCCCTTTTGGAGCTATATGGTACCTTTATAATGTGTATAGAGTATCATTCAGCACTGTTTTGCTCTAAAGCGCACTGTGAAAATAATGTTTCATGTACACACTGCATAAATGGGGCCTTCATAGATTTCGTATATACTGCTGCACTTACAGGTCATCCTGAATCCCAGCTTTTAAACTCTGAGCTAATAACAAACCAAGTGGTCTCTCCTCTTTTATAAATAATGTGTTCAAGAATTTCAAGCTTTTATTCTTCAGATTACAGGCCAGTTTACCACATTAAGTGTGAAATAGATTTTCAGAATCATTTCTTTAGGTCGAGTTGATTTTCTCTACAAAAAATATGTCTTTTTTCTCCACATTTTACATTTTAATTTTTAAAGATTTATTTTAATTTTAATTTTAATTACAGAAGCTTTTACATAATACTTATGGCACAAAGTTAATATCTATAATAATAATATGGTGAGTTTTTGCGACTACAGGAACGCAGGTGTATATTCTTGTATCCATGCCATTCAAGGATAATTTCAATTTGAGCATTCCCATTAGATGACCATGGAATTAACCACGTTTGTTTCCAAAGCCATCTGTCTGAGAACAATCATCGACACAATGAATTCTCGAGCCTTTACTCCAACCTTACCCATCTCAGCTTGGATGTTAACTCTTACCAGTATCTTGAAATACACCCAATTCCAATCCCAACCTTTAAAAAAGGGTGTAAAAAAATAAGGATGAGTCAAAAGATCATTAACCTGTCTTTAACCTGCCTTAGACTCAAACAGTAATCAGTATGATGGCTAGACAAGTCTACATACACAGACATACACAAACTGCTCTTCTCCCATGTTGAGTACAAGTGGATGCCTTTTATGTGTACTCACCATTTAAAACCTTCCCTGTATGGATCTGCGATATTTTCCTCTTGTGTGTAATTCCCAGTGTAGAACTGGAACATCAGAGATTACCTTGATGGGGCCTGGTACACCAGTCAAACTCATTAGGTTAACTGACACTCAAAAAGGAGTTTTTGCACTTTTCAATGACCTCTTTCATTTAAAGGGGATTTTTGGGGCTATTTGTGGGTTGTATCATAGTTATATCAGTTAGCTTGACTAGAACTGTTTTTCAGTGGTCTTTCGTTCTTCTTTCTTGTATCTGGAGTCTGTTTGGACAAGAATTCAATTATCTCCCAAAGGAATGTACACTTATTGAAAAGGATGTTGTTCTTTAAGATACAGACGAGACACTGTCAAGATAGTGAAAATTGTATCAACAGTAACATGATTTGTTTGTATTCAGTGTAAATAAATGGCTCAGATGCTGTCAACGTACATTTTTTAAAAAGCTGTACCTACTCAATTATTCACTTGAGTTTACTGCTTGGAGACAGCTGGGGTGCCACACAAAACCCAGGTCCTGAGCTCGTGAGAACTGTTTTCATGTGTGTGATATTATCTCTGTAAATTCAACAGATGGGGTCGGGGAAGGAAATGGTTTTGCAAGAGAACAGGCATAAGGCTTTTTGGCACGTGATTTGGGTAAACAACTTTCCCTGAGCTTACACTGGGGAGATGCAGAGTGAAAGATAAATCTGCCATGCAAACTGGGCTTCCTGGATTGTGTGCCATTTTGTTATTGGTACCCGATGAAACATGGTCACCGCTTATACAGCCTGGTGTGTCATTCTTTCAGTGCATCTCTATTTTTGGTCTGAACTTAGGTCTCACATTGCCAGCCCAGTGTTCATCTTAGTATAAACTTAAGGACTTTACTTCTGAGGTAATTAAAAATAACTTAATGTTGTTTTGGCAACACACATTTCAGCCCTCACAAGACCCATGCATGTTAATGGATGGCATGTGCGGGTGAAAGCTGTAAACAAGGAAGTGATCTGTATGATCTGTTCCATATGAGGCAGTAGTTATTGACTCCAGCTTTGAGGCAAATGCTCTCATTTTTATCTAAAAAAAGAGATAGGAGCTTTTTTTATGTGAAGCCACCTGAGCCAACCATTATGACAATAACACAAGCAACATCTAGACTTCATACCCATCTCATTTGATGTGTATTCCACTCATACACCTTTCACACCTTTGCCCTGATCACTGAGTTGCGAAAGTCCCCCCCAAAAGAAAAAAGAATAAAAGAGGAATAGTGCAAGAACAATTGTGATTTCCTGCTTGGTTTGGTGTTAAACTCATTGCTTATGTTTGGTGCAGATTAAAATAAAAGCATTTGAAACCTGTAGCCGATCTCTCAAGCAAAAACACAGATGAAACCTTCAAGTGGAGTATATTTTTTTTAATCTCCAGTGTTTTGTTTTGTATCAAGCATTTTTCATGTTCTACCCTCCCCCATGTTTTCTCTCCTTCCTCTTTGTTTGCTTGATCCTCTCCTAGGTACCTCGTCTCCTCCCAGCGACAGCTGCGTGTTTTTGATTGGCTGATTCTGGAAGAGGGGTGGGTCTTGCTCACTGCTTCTGCTGTTTTCTAGCTGGAGAATCAGCCCAGCTGTCAGTTTCGGTAACAGGAGGCGACGAGTAAGGTTGTTGCTTACGCTGCCAGAATTTCTTCAGGCAGCTTGTAGGAGCTTTATAATCATTTTTTACTTAATGTACAAGCACAACGAACATACGCTTAGTAGGCGAGCCTTATAATTTACTCTCTGAGAAAGGAAACTAATCGGAATACGGGATTTCGTCGCTAGCGCCGTCCTTCCTGTTCAACCCTTTGTTTTTCACTGCTTCGGTCAACTGGGAGAGCAGCAGCGCCCCCTGTGAGCGAACAGGAAACAGCCTGAGGATAGGGAGCCAAACGAGCGGCCGAGCCTCTTGCCTCCCGTACGACGTGGGCCCCCTCAGCTCAGCTGTCCGATGCGGGGTGAGAATGAGTCCCGCTCTGGAAGCCCTCATGCAGGCGGAAGGGACTCCTTATTCCGGGAAAGGGGTGATGCTTGAGCCGTTCGTGCACCAGGTGGGAGGCCACTCTTGTGTGCTGCGGTTTGGGGAACAGACAATTTGCAAACCCCTCATCCCCCGAGAGCATCAGTTCTATAAGAGTCTCCCACCAGAGATGAGGAAGTTCACCCCTCAATATAAAGGTGAGTCTGTGCGTCGAGCAGCGTGCATGTTTTTTTGTTTTTTTTTGTCACCACTGTGCATGGGTTAGCAAAAAAACAAAACATTTATTACATGCAATTTTGCGCTTATTTACCGTTGCAGTGCATGCTGTTCACAGCAACACTACATATGTATGTTGAATATTTACAAGGTGAATGCGTTGACTTCAGAATGACCGTTATAGTCTCGTCGGTGCTTTTGGCAGACACAGCTACCCGTTTTCTGGATGTGTCCCTCGTGTGCAGTGCAGGGTTTCAAGTAGCGTCAAACCTAATGGCTTGATTTCCTGCCAAGATAACTGTGTGACGCTTTTAAGGCGGCTATAGTTTCAAGATGCGTATTAGAGCTCCACGGCAAATCAAAAATAACTGCAGCAGATCACCAGAGTAATAATTTACAAGTCATTTGAGCAGATTTCCGGGTCTGGTTACAGGGGACTCATGTTCACCCACACACAGACCTAAAGCTGGAATATTATGTTCCCTGGCTGCATTCACGTCCACAGGCTCTCACACTTTCCCCTAAAGACAATTACACCTAGTACATGCTGATACGGAGATCTTCAGGCAGAAATCTTTTGACGTGATGTGTGGTAACTGAATCCTGGATCATGCAGCATGGGGCTATAAAAAGATCCTGGATAAGGAATGGGATTTGAGGAGCTGGTAGTATAGTAGACGTCTGGGGCCTTCAAATGCTCAACCCCACGAGCATTTTCCAGTCTTACATTTCACATTATGATGAGAGACGGGGAAAGAGTTGTGTTCTTCTAAAGGAATGTAAGGTTATTTATCCGCGTTTGGAGATAAACGTTTCGTCTCAGCAGTATCTGATGATTTAGGGACATCTTGCAGTGGAATACTGGATTAGGAACATTAAGGCTTTTGAGCAGATGTAGATTAAATTTACAAGTTGGGGATAACATATGTTGTGTAGAGGATACTATATTGCAATTTAATGTCTTGGTACTGACCTAAAAAAGATTGGACAGGAACTTTTGTACTTAATAAAATGATAATGATGTACAAGCCAGTTGAGCCCTACTCCTGTACAGTCGGTTTGCGCAACTGGGATGCAATAATCGCACTTGATATACGCTTATCACAAATTTATGAGCCCTTTTATTGAAAGAAACACGGAGTGACTCATATGTTCCTATGCTGGCTGCAGTGGTGTAATGACAGTGCAGTGCTGAGCCACACATTCCTTCAGAGGCGGGGCTTCCTGCGAACTGATGATGTCAGTGCGCATGACATAAGCCAAGCGTCCGCCTGCGTAGAAGGATGGAACCCATGATCCCCGGGCCTGCCATTTAACATTCAAAATCAGTACCGTGTTATTTGCTTGGCTGTTCTTTTGGTCGTTTTTATAAACCGTCATTTAATTTTCTAATTCAGTGGCTTATTCGTAATGACTCCTACTGCTGCATGGTTTTGTTATCATGTTTTGTAACTTGGATGTTACATCCAGATCTAAAACAGTTCCTCTTGAACTGTTTCGGCCACATCCCCTCCCTCCTTCCTGTCTGTGGTTAATCTGTTTCAGCCTTTGCAGCTGTGATGTTTATTCTCAGTGCAACACCTCCCCCACTCTGCCTGCAGGTCCTTGTAGGGAGTTTTATTTTTTTTGGGTGGGGGGGGCACCCCCGTGCCCTTTTGTGGGTCAAGTCAAAAATTAGCAGTGGCATCGAAGTACACTGGGTTTCTTTTTTCCAGCTTAAGGCCTTCGAGAAACATCCATCAGTCCATGAGTTTATCAAATTGTGTTAATTATTACCAACGGAAGCCCTCAAAGCGTTAGTGGTGATGCATTTTAAAGCATACAGTAGCTCTATTGTTTTGTTTAAGGGTGTGAAATATGAGCTATGTAGATATACTTGCTGATTAATATCAATATCTTGGCTATAAAACTGTCCATATTCTTAGCTGTGTGTCTGAATCATTGTGATTTGACACTTTTGTCATGGAGGACTGCTTTAACTACTACAGTGTTACATTTTCTATCTCTTTTACTCATCGTTGATCATATAGTTTTCCTTCTGCGATAGTTTTTTAAAATTGTGAGAATTTGTAAATGTAGCAACCATGGAAATAAAACCACCTTCTATTTTTGTCTCTCTCTCTCTCGCACACTCTCAGGTGTAGTTTCAGTCAGTTTCGAAGAGGATGAGGAAGGGAATTTGTGCCTCATCGCCTACCCCCTCCACAGCGAATCAGGGGACCTGGAAAACAAAGACCCTTCAACAGACTGTGAGCCCAAGAGCAAGATGGTGAAGTGGAGCAACAAAAAGCAGTCCCCTTTGGCCCTCGAGAATGACAACTATAGCAAAGACAGAGCTAGACATAGTCGTAAAGAGGACAAGATCATGAGGTAAGGATGCACCTTCATTGTTTCACTGAAATAAGAGAACTGCTGAAGACGTGTATTGTTTTGAAGCTCTGTAGCACTGAAGCTGATGTCTTTCTATGTTCTCTCTTCTGCAGTTATAGTCGTGATGAGATGCAACAGCAACAGCAGCCAGAGGTACTTTACTTTAGCCTGGAAAAGGGCAATGTGGTGTCACAGATCAAACACAACCCCTGGAGTCTCAAATGTCACCAGCAGCACTTACAGAGGATGAAGGAGAATGCAAAGCACCGTAACCAATACAGTATCCTTTTACCACATGCTTGAAGAAATGAAAATTCTCAGTGTCTACTGAAGTGGCTGAACTGTTCCCTTCTTTTGCCATGTGATCCTTGACTCTCCATTTACAGAATTTATCCTTTTAGAAAACCTTACATGGTGCTATAGAGTACCGTGTGTCTTAGACTTGAAAATGGGAACTCGTCAACATGGAGATGATGCATCAGAGGAAAAGAAAGCCAATCAGATTCGAAAGTGTCAACAGAGCACATCTGCATCTATTGGGGTGCGACTTTGTGGCATGCAGGTAATGAAACCATATAAATGTGTGTTCTTTTGTATTAGCTTGTTTTTGTGCCGCTGTAGTGCTAATGTTGCTGTGTGACATTTGCAGGTGTACCAGTCAGAGCCAGGCCAGCTGATGTTCATGAATAAATACCATGGGCGAAAGCTGACCCTCGCAGGCTTCAAGGAGGCTCTCTACCAGTTTTTCCACAATGGGCATCGCTTACGTCATGAGCTGCTGTCTCCAGTGTTGCGCAGACTTCGTGAAATGCAAGCTGCCCTTGAGGCCTGCGAGTCTTACCGCTTCTACTCTAGCTCCCTGCTCATCATCTACGATGGAGACCCTCCCAGGGCTCCCACTAGACCTAGACATAGAGGTGGGGAGGAAGGCGATGAGGATGAGCCATCTGATGAGGAGGAGGAGGAGGAAGAAGGAGCCTTTGGTTTCCCTCGCTCCTCCTCTGCAGGTGTCAGCGCAGGAGTGTCCGGAGGGAGCAGCAACGGTGGCAGTAGTCGCTCATCCCACAGCGCAGGAGAGGCTAGTAGCCCTGCGGTGGATGTACGCATGATTGACTTTGCTCACACCACCTGTCGCCACTATGGAGAAGACAGCGTAGTGCACGAAGGCCAGGACAGCGGGTTCATCTTCGGCCTCCAGAACCTGATCACAATCATTTCCGAGCTCGAGGATCACAGTGCAGACTGAGGCTGGACTTTAGTCAGCATGGTCTAAATTTTAAGCGTGGGATGAGCTCACTGAGCTGAAACCCTGCCACCCCAAGATGCATTATCCCTATGGCTATGTAAGGGTCTGCTTGGTGGGAACGTTGGACACCTCTGCGTGAGGGAATGGTGGTGGTAGCTGTGGTCTCACTCCCCTGCCAGAGGATTGGGCTGCTTGTGCCCTTTTTGCACTTTGCAGAGACTGCTTCTTTTTTGTGTAACACATGATAGGAGAAGTGTAGTATGAGAGAGATCCTTCAACAGAGACTCCTGTAGCATCCTAGGGCTCTCTTCCCTCCTCTCTCCCCCTGGTACAGATACAGTTCTTTATTGTTAAGTTCTCTCTGAGAGAGAAAGCCTGAGGCAGAGAACGATTAAGCTGTAGGTAACTAGGAACCTGTCGTGGTGCTTTACCTGTGGTACTTTTTTTTTTTTCCTTTGGGATGTCGCTTGGACTGCTGGTCCCCAACAGCACAACACAATCATGGGGAAGCTGACTGAACAAGCTGACCTTGGCTGGCTGGGTCAGAAGCCTTGTAGCAAATGAGAAGCTAGCATCAAATAAGGACATTTTGTATCTCTTAAGACCCTTATATGGTTTGTGTGTTCAAGTAAGCACTTGGATTTACACTTTTTGGTGGAAGGATATAATTTAGTTCTATAAGAAGGGATCTGCCTTTTTCAACAGTTGTTCCCCTGTACTTATTGCCTATAAACAAAAGACTTTTTGCAAAGGGAATAATATCCTTTTTTTCGGTTATTGTCTTTTTCATCTTTTCCATTCCTGAATATTTCACTTGACAAAGAGAATATATTGATAAAACACTACAAAGACTATAGACTATTTATTTGAAAGGATTGTTAAAAATGTAAACAAGTACATTCCATAATTACCACTTTAAATGTTACGTCCTCCTTATATAGACTTTGATTTCTTTTGTTATTGGAAGAGCTTTCTTGTATTACTGTGTGTTAAAAGTGTCTTGAAAATAAAGGCATTCATTGTGATAAAATTCATCGTCTGTGGTTCATGTTTATGTATATTTGGGGTTTGAAGTTGGAAAAAAAAGTTTGGGTCATGAAATGGGTTGTGAGGATCCTAATGAGTACCCAAAAACGGCATGCTTTTGAATAATAGTAGTGCTTCCAGAGCCCAGTTTGGATTTGGGAACACAGACGCCCTCTGCTACTTTCAAGATTAAATCTTTCCTTTTCAATAAAGAATGTGGTTAGAGCTGGATCAGGTGACCCTGAACATATCCTTAGTTACGCTGCAATAGGCCTAGGCTGCTGGTGGCTTCCCACAATGCAGTAAGTGTTTCTTCATTCACCTCCTTTCACTCTGTGCGTTTATACACTGCTGTGCATTTGATCACTAGTTATTATTAAACTCCGGCTCTCTTTCCTGAAGTTTGTCTTTTGTTCTGTGTCCCTCCCCTGATCTTAAACCTGTCACAACAGATGGCTGCCTCTCCATGAGTCTGGTTCTGCCTGAGGCAGTTTTTCCTTCTCACTGTTGCCAAGGGCTTTCTCGTGGGGTGGTGGAGTTATCAGATTGCTGGGTTTTCTGTGTATCACGCTACAGTGTTTGCAGGTTTAATCACCTTAAAGTGACTGTTGTGATTTGGCACTACATTAAAAAAAATCCCTGAAATTAAATTGCTGGTGTTTACCTTCACCTGCATTTGAATTGGAGACATTATAATTAGATCACAGGTGAGGTCATCTGTGAGGTATTAGACGTTTTTCACTTCGAAGCTGCACGTCAATACACCTAAGGCTGAAGTAGATGGTTTTCAAAGATTGAAGAAGAGGGGATTTATAATTATCAGTCAGTGGTATTTGCTGAACAGGAACTGCTAGAATGGGGAAAAGATCAAATATCACAATGCTGAAACTAGACCCGACAAATGATGAAGAGTTTTTGTGAGCAAGTTGAACTTCAAAGGATGATTTTTACCCAAGAGAGTTTACTAGAGGTAGAAATCCTGGGCATAGAATTGTTTTTTGACCACCCAGACAGAGACAGCTGTTTTTTCTCTGAAGAAGTCTGGGATTCTATGAAAGCTCAATTTGGTTGTTAAGCTTGAATATAGGGAAAGATCAAACCACTCATGTCTTAATTGTGATGTGATGTAAGTCATGAACCTCATCCTCAATCTGATAAAGGTTTTAGCGTAAAAAAACATTACTATAGTGCAAGTATGAGCTAAAATCTCAAAAAATATCAGACACGGTGTTACTGTGTTTAGGCAGATTTAAATTGTGGGGGTGGGCAATTAATTTTTCCAAGTGGCAATAAATAGAGTTCAGCTTATTGGTGCAGCCCTCAACAACAGTCCTAAATTCTCATCTAGCCTCTTGGGAAAATTATTTTGCCACCCCGAGAATCCCCTTTGGGCTTTTCATTTGGTTTCGCAAGTTTGCTTGGGACGGCATAAACACAAAGAGTGCTTACGCTGCATGCGTCACTGTCGTTACAGAGTTCATTATTAAGCAGTTTAGTGGAGGTTTGTGGCGCAGTTGCTATTTGGCGGTGACATTGGTGACTGATCTGCACAAAGCTCAGATTACAAACTTCTATTCAATAACAGTTCCATAGTGATAAGCAAGAAGAATGAGAAGGTGTCCGCCAGCAGCTCAGATTAGTATTTTCTAACATACCGTATGTACCCTAAACTCCACTGTGAAATGTGTTGCCTGTTGAACGTGGCAGCTTTGTAGTCTGCCTAATCTGCTTCTTGTACTGGAAAACACTAGAGTGTGGAAAGTATGCCGTGAATTTTGACACACCTGCTGGAAGGGGGAAATGAATTGTCACAGGACAATAAACTTGTATAGATGTATAGCAGGTACTGCTTTTAACCTTGCACCAACCTGATGTGAAATGGGTGGAGTTAGTAAGTTAACACGAAGAGGTTGTTTAATCTATTATGATTTCTTATTTACTTTTCCATGGTGGAAAAGTAAATATGGTGAACAGGTTTTCCATTTTTGCATTTGAGTGTGTGAAATACAATGTCTCTTTAAATTAGAATTAATGTTGGAGAAGCCTGTGACCAGGAATGAGGAACAGAGATATCTGCTGAGAGGAAGCAGTTTTAAGTTATAGGAGAAATGAAACAGAAAGTCAGTCATGCAAATGATCTGATGCCACAACCAATCATCAAGCTTAGTTTCATTTACAACTTGTTGGACTCAAAGTCTCCAATTGACCCACATTCTCACACTCTGTGTGCAACCTTCCTCTCCCATCTTTAGTTGTAGTTAAAATTCTGTTCAGAACTTTTATGGACAGAAAGTCTAGGTGTGGCCAAGAGGCGTGATGGTGTCTGGCCTTGGTGGCCTCAGGACCGCCTCTCTGTTTTTTGCACAAGATGTGGTTCTTTAGGCTTCATCAAGCAGTGACCTCCAACTTGAAGTTTGTAGCTGAGTTTGAAATTGTAACCATCAAACCTGAGTCCATAATGAATTTAAGTTGAGCTTATGATGCAGCATGCTTGAGCAGTTATCAGTGCATGTATGTGCACTGTGTGCGCAACTGCAGTGCTCTGCAATTTCGTGGCCAAAACTAGTTAGCAGTGAAGTTTCTTTCATCGAAATGATCCATTCACTAGAAAAATCGCAGCACTGAAAGAAATAGCCAGAAAGGCTAAGCGTGATTGAGGGTTGTGTAAACGTGCTGTGTCGTACATTTCCAGGAAGGTGCATGTCAGGTTTTGGCATTAGTTGTGGTTTTGAGATAGGTTTGTGGTCATAGCATACCTATAGTGCAGACAATTTAACATAATGTATTAATCTCATATCAGCTGGAAAAGGGTCGAGTGCCCACTTTAAATTAGAGAGGAATTTCTGTCCCAAGTGGAGAAGAGTGGGGAGAGAGTGGAGAAAGAGATATGGTGTTGACGGAAGCTGCCTACTGTGGTAAAGAGAGAGTCAAGCATAAAAGTGAAGTTGTCAGTTTACCACAGGCTTTACAAGGTGACTAAACGAATGAGATCATGAATGCAAGCAGCAGAAATGGCCTTCCTCAGTGGGATGTCTCAGCTGAGCCTTAGCGGTAATGTAAGGACTCATACGGCTCCATATCGAAAGAAACCAGTTGAGGTAGTTCTGGCATCTGATAGCGACACTTTCTGGCTTTCTCTAAGGTGAGGGGTTTTGGCATATCCTGCCTGAAGGAGATCTCAGGAAGATCCAAAATCCAGGACAAACTCTGGAAATTTTATCTTTCTGGCTGGCTTGGGAACGCCTTAGTGTCCCACTAGAAAAGTTCTAGGAGGTGGAAGACTCAGATAAGCAGCAGAAGATGGATGGATGGATGGATGGATGGATGGATGGATGGATGGATGGATGGATGGATGGATGGATGGATGGATGGATGGATGGATGGATGGATGTATGTATGTTA
>VUQR01036289.1:31439-87882 GCA_015108515.1 Hemichromis elongatus
CCTAGACTGACAAATGCTTTGGTATGCAGGCATACTTGATTAGGATGGTGACGGTCAATTGTCTTCAGTGTGCTTAGTGTTATCTCCTACTTTTACTTTCAGCTTCCTTTGGTTTTGTTTTTTTAGTTAACCTGCCAATCGGTTAACAGTGTAAACCAGAAGCTGAACTGTCAGAGTCGAGGAGTGTGTATGTTTCTGATCGATTGCACTGAAGGCTTTATTGGGTCAGGGTCCTCTAAGAAGAAGAGATGGAGCTCACATTGGGTTCCAAACTCTGGGAAACATTCAAAACTCATGTTTAGTTTAATGCATTCCCAGGGAGCTTCAGTATTAAATGACAGCTTTCATTCACTCTTGTTACCCACATCTTGCAGTTTTATGTTTTGTTTTTAGTTGTGTGCTCTGTGTACTTTGAATAATAACTTTTTCAAATGGACTTTCTGTACATAGGCCATTTATTAAATAACTTGAATTTGTCTTAAGTGTAAGATAAAGTCTTTGAATATGTAAAGATAAATGCATTTCAGAACAAACTTGTACAAAAAAACATTCTCAATAAAACATTTTGTGAAAAAAGACTGACTTTTACCTGTTTGCTCGGAATGTCCTTTTGTACATACAGGTGTATTTCTGGAGGTTTTTGTGATGTTTACGTCATCACAATCTTATGAATTTAGTTCCCGTATTTTAATGTGTCTGTTAACAAATGTTGGCTTCACTTCCTGGTAGCTTACCAATCAGCCTGCGGGACCCTTTCAGAATTAAACTTATGGTTTAAGTTTGACTTTCTGGTCTTTGCACATAGAGAATAATACTAAGTTGGACTAGTTGGGCAGTCATATTATGGCAGGGTGTGGTTTGTGGCTTAGCTGCAGTGGAGCTAGCCAGGCAGCCAGCTGACCGGTTGTGGAACCAGACAAGCGCCAGACCTAAGAGCTGGAAAATGTGATTACTACCTCCATCCAGGTAAGGGGACCACCCCCACGCCTTTTTGGACATTTTTCAGGCCACAACAGAGACAGGCCACAGCAGAGACAGCAGGGGTGGGCGCTGTGGCTGTTGCCATTCCTGTTGGGAGACACCCAGGCAGCAGCCCCCATCCTCCCCACAATAGCACAGGGCTGCTTTACTGTGTCCGCAATCGTCAACCAGCTGAGGCTCTCAACAGAGGACAACTGCCGGCACCTCAGAGAAGACTGAATAAAGACTGGATGGAACCCAGCTGGAATGGGGGGGGGTACCACCGACCCACATTGTTGGAGGCAGCAGTGACACTGGTGGAGGACCATTTGGCAGCATGGCAGGCAGCTCCATGAGGACATATAGAAATATAGCAGTCACTTTGTGCTACACCTATGACAATCTGAATATGTATCTTGATTTGACAGAACCCAGTTTGGTTCTCGACCCAAGGACACAGCTCCATGGCCTGGCCCCCAATTCAGCTTGCTGCTGTGGAACAGTGGCCCCAGGGCCCCATTAATCTGTTTCCCTTTGCTTTCTCTGCACAGGTCCCAGTGACTACAGACACTGTACCTCCAGTACACGTCTGTCATGACTGCCCACTGATGGAGGCAGTACTGGTTCTCTCCAACACCTTCCCTCAGTGTGTGAGGGACATACAGTGTGTGTGGTTAACCTGCATTTGTTTGCATATTGCTTTTATTTGTTCCTTGTCTTTATAAATGTCAGTGTTTTGTCTCAGTGCTTCATCAAACATTACGCACAAACCTTCATTATTTTTCTCAGTAACCTGAAGCTTACACTGCATCCGCTGCTGTATTACTTCCACATCTTGAAATTTAGACTGCATTTGTTGGTGTATTGCTTCCTGTTGTTCCTTCTCTTTCAGCATTTTCATGATACTTGCAACTAAACATTATAATTTGTCTGGGTTTTTTTGTTTTGTTTTATTTTATTTTATTTTGCATCAACATTAAACATAAATTTAAATGTGCTCAAAAATTGAAATATAATATAATATAAATTACTTAACTTGATTTAAAAAAAATAATAAACTAAACAAATAAAGTATAATATACTACAGCTTTTTTGCTGTACAGCAAAGTTTTTGCTAAACATTCAAAATCTGATTTAAAGTTGTGGCCAATTTTTAATAAAAATAAAGATTTGACCATTAAAAATTTATTTTGACAAAGCAAGTAATTTTTTGGACACAAGGCATCGGGTATTAGATAGATATTTCAGATATTTCCTCTGTTTCCCCAGTAAAGAGGGATTGAGAAATGGTGAATGATAATAATTTGTTCATCTGCTTACTACTGTATTGTTTTATTGTAATAATTAGTAGAATTATTTTCAATTTTGTACGATAATTTACTATTCAGGGAGAATAGATGTTTGGTTTGAGCAAAGCAAATGGACTTTTTGTAATTAGATGCCATTAGACTAACCGGTATTATGACTGGTCAACCCTGTATCGTTCATTTCATGCGTGATAAACAGTTTGCTGAATTATATGTTTTCCCTCAGTGTGAATTAACACCTGTGATTATAATTTACAATTTCTTTACTTAAAAATAAACGTTTTGGAAACTTCTTTTTGTAATCTCTATTTTATCATTTTATATTTATTACAAACTCATAAGTTTAATATTTTAAGGCTGAAAAAGTAGTAACATTGTGTCTTGTTTCCCTTATTTTCAGTGCAGTTAATTAATAAAAGCTTTAAAGGACGGGTGTACAAAACTACTTCTAATTACTTGAATAATATTCCATAACTAACTACATAACATTTTATATAATTTCACTAAAATAAAGTGTGGTCCAAACACAAGATGAAGATTTTTACGAACACCAGGAGGCAGCAACGCACACCGTGGCGTGAACGATCCCAGAAACACTACAGACGAAGAAGAGTAAGCACGTTCTGGCAAGGGTAGTTGTGGAACAGCTTCCGAAGGATGGACTAAACCCTGCGGTGGTGTAGCATTTTCTTTTGTTGCATTGTGTGTCAGTAAAAGGCGCAACCATCAGTGACCTGCCAACTGTTTCAAGGAGTCAAGAGGTGGACGTTAATGTGCTTCGGCCTGAAGAGATGAGCTCGGTCAGACAGGAAGGTAAGCATGCTGTGATAGCCGGCTAACTTTTCTGCAAAGCTAACTCTAAAGTTTAGTAGAGTCTGAATGAAAAATGAATGTTGGTGTAATAATAAGGTGGATTAAGAAGCTCCGTGATAGGATACGAGCTGGGACAGTTATCCTGAGAGGGCAGCAGTGCCTGCCACCTGTAGCCGTCAGAGTTTAACCTTGACCAGCACATGCGACAGTCCACTAGGCCTGCAAACATAATGTAATTATTAAAGTGACTAATTTTTTAATATGTATTTTCATAGAAAGTCACTTCTAGTCTATTTATAGTTTAAAGTGTGTGTGAAAATATTTGGACTGTCATGGTTTTGCTAACAGATTAAGTACCAAGTGTGGGTTTTAAGATGCTTTTACATTACACAGCCCCTGTTGGCTATGTTATAGATTAACTTTAGTAATGTAGTGGGAAAAAAATTATAAACAATGTATTATAATCAATGAATACATGGCTTATTAATCCTTAATATTTCAGAAAGCAGAGAGAGTGCGACGCTCGTTTTTGGAGATAAGACTTTATAATCACACATTATAATAATATTATACTATCACACAAATGTATTTTATTAAAGTGGTAACAGAACATTCTTGAACTGCTGGGATGTATTATATAACTGTATAATCACTACTGTTAAACTCTTCGCAAGCACTTGAGAGAGCAGTCATGCTGAGCCTGTTTTATACATCTCCTACAAACAAAAAAAGAAAGAAAGCAGCAAATCTGAACTTCAGAGAGTCGTTTTAAGAATTGCTTAGCATTGTTTTAAGTGTGCTAACAAAATAAGAACTCCACCAATCATTTCCTCCCAGTTTTACAAGTTTTCCTGTGGAAGCTTGTTTCCTCCAGTGGAAAAAGATAACATTTTGGAGATTTTGAGATGTTGAACTCAAAATTTTGACTTAAAGATGAAAAAAAAAAACAATGACAGAAAAAAGTTTTAATACTTTCCCGATGATTTATTTCAAAATACTTTCTATTTCACACAACAGGTAAAGACACGGTCATCTTTGTCACCAAAGAGGATCATGCAGCACCCAGCACTGCGGAGCTCGTGGAGGAAGACCCCAATGACCCATTCGAGGAGCGAGGTGAGAAACGGTAAAGAAAGCTTTGGTGAAGTTCCACAATTACAAGTTATTTATTCTGTATTCTCCTCTCTCGTCCCAGGCTTAATTCTTCCCAGTGGGGAGATTAATTGGAACTGCCCCTGCCTGGGTGGAATGGCCAGCGGTCCCTGTGGGACTGAATTTAAGGACGCCTTCTCTTGTTTCCACTATAGTAAGGAGGAGGTGAAGGGCTCTGACTGCCTGGAGCAGTTCAGGTCTATGCAGGAGTGCATGCAGCGTTACCCAGAGCTCTACCCACAAGAAGATGAAAAATCACCCAGCGAGACGCCAAAAGACTCTGAATCCACAGATGCGCTGGATGAAAACTCCACATCTGCCTCAGATCAGGACTCTGATGCCAAACAAGCCAACGCTGAGGGCTAATCCACGGGTCTCCACGGCAACAGTGAGGCTCAGTATCCGTACATGACATAATTAATGATCCCTTTATTGAGCAAAAATAATGCAGAGATATTTTTTCATTAGTTTTTTTTTTTTTTACTATTGGTCGTATTTTTAATAGCCCATTTGTAAATGATCAGAAACGACTGTTTTGCTTTGAGCTGTGTGTAAGCTGGAAGGCTGAATGATGGACAAAGTGAGGAAACGGGCAGCACAGATTATAAATTATTATTAGTTAATTTAAACTAATGTGATTGGCTGGATGGAAGAAAAGGCTGCCACCTTAATATCGAAAAGTATTTAACAATTTCCTCCCACTGTTTTCTGATTTGTCCTTAAAATGGCTACAGAGCAGATGCTGTGTGCACGCTGTAGCAGATAAAAGCATTTACTTCAGTTTCATTAAGCAAAACGATTTAACGGAGAAAAGTAAAAAAGGTTTGTGAATTTTAATCCTGCCACTGTGGTCATCCAAAATGTTTGTAAATAATCTTCAGTTGAGTGCTAAGCTTCCTACACCCACACGGTGCACTGTGTGTCGGTGTTTGGCTTTTTCTTCGTTTGTCTCAGGATGAACATTTGTCTACTGTGTGATTAACCATCACAGGGTCAGAGACCGTAAACAGAATATTTTATGTTTTCATGTCTTTTCCCTCATGTTGATTTTAGTTTCTTAATTTTCAGTGTTTTACATTGTTACACAAATGTTACTTAAATCAAGTTTGTCTCAGAGCTTATGTTAGTAACATTACTGAAAAAAGTTTCCAGCTTTACGAGGTATGAAGAACGAACTGAAGAAAATTACTGCAACTTGTTTTTGTTTATGAGCTCTTCATTTGTGTCTTGGCACTCTTTGTCTAGTAAGACTGCATTTTTTTAGTAACAGACCTAAAATTTTACCTCATCTGAACTAAAGCGAACCATGTGGGTGTGCCGCACAGGAGTGACTGACTTGACTTGAAATGGATATTATTAAAAGTTTTATAATAAAAGCAATTACAAATCTCTGGTTTGTGAGCTATTGTTGACTGTACACGCCATATTGCAGGTTTTCATCAGTAACAATGGGAAAAATGAACGTAGTTACTCATCATGTTTTTGCTCACTGACGTTG
The DNA here is from genome assembly GCA_015108515.1 of Hemichromis elongatus. NCBI lineage: Eukaryota > Metazoa > Chordata > Actinopteri > Cichliformes > Cichlidae > Hemichromis > Hemichromis elongatus. Next base: position 37,170 of record VUQR01036289.1, read on the forward strand.
AATTTACACTCAAAATCAATTTGATGTACAATATATATATATTGTGTGTTGATAATATATCATCAACCATAAACTAACATCGTGACAGTAGTCGTCATTTTTACTTCTACTGTAATCGTAATTACAGTAGAAGTAAAAATGACTGCACAGACACTGTGCTGTCTAAAAGGTTTCGTTAAGTTGTGACACACACATTTGTGTAACTCAGTTACATGTGTAAGCGTCAGGGGCCAGAGGTGTCAGTAAGTGTATGTCCACTCAAGCATGTGCTGCTTCAAACTCCACCAGGGATCAATAATTACCAAACAAAGTCATGGTGTCCCATTGGTGCATTGTGAAGGGCAAAGATGATGAAAGAGCCAATGGGACAGTCAGCCAACGAGCGATGGCCCTCACATGTTTCTCCCTCCCTTGAATTCTTTCTCTCCACTGGGGATTTTTAGAGCTACTGTCAGGCTCCAGTCTTACCTTTATCTCAAGGTTTCTGATTTGGTGTATCACAGCAAATATCTAATACAGCATGTCTACTTTGAAGGAGATATGCAGCGGTTTACCCCTCGACCCTGTGCCACCTAACCAGGGAAGGGATCCAAATGTGCCACATGCACCTATTCGGACTCCCAACCTCACCGCAGAAGAGGAGCGGGTGAGTAAATGGACTGCAGAACTATATTCTTGCAGTTTGTAGGAGTTTTACCACCAAGAAATAAGTCAGTGAATAGCACAGGTATATCCCGCCATAGTTCTTTTCACTGTTTCGGTTAAAGTTAAGCACTAATGATGATAATTCAGATTTAAAATACATGTGACCAGTGTTAAAAGTGGTGACATTGTTCTCTGTGCACAGAGAAGTTTTTCAAACAGTTGGTCTTTGCTAAATGTGTCTCATGGGAAAGCGCATTTGTGTCCTCTGTCCTATTGCATCACCTCTCCTGGATCATGCCCTTTCCTAAAAATTGATTATTCTCAAAGGTCCGCTACTAAGTGAGTGAATAATTTAGAGAAACACACAGAGAGCTTAATAAATTACGACAGTGAACACTGCCAAAACTCAAAATCTTACTAACTATATTTGTCATAATTCAAGTCAAAATATCGCATTAAACATAAAACAAGACACATTTAGTTACAAAGTAGCATTTCAGTGAGATATAAGAACTTGTTTTTAGACAGTGAATCTTGACACTGGAGAATTTTCACTTGTTCCATTGGCAGATTTTTTCACTTAATACAACTTCTTTTTTTTTTGCTTGAAATAAGTGCAAAAAATCTGCCAATGAAACAAGAGAAAATTCTCAAGTTTTAAGATGCACTGTCTAAAAACAAGTTCATATATCTCACTGAAATGCTACTTTGTAGCTAAATGTGTCTTATTTTAAATTTAATGAGATATTTTGACTTGAAATATGACAAATATAGTTAGTAAGATTTTTAATTTTTGCAGTGAATGAGTAAGAGGTGTAATCATGTCTTTCTCTTAAACATTTGCTTTTCTTGACTAACGTCCTCTAAACCCCCTTTTTCCTCTAGCTGGCGCTGAGAAATGCCCTGCGTTATTTCCCCCCCTCCCACCACGCAACGCTCGCACCTGAATTTGCCCAAGAGCTGCGGCAGTATGGGCACATATACATGTACCGCTTCCGTCCCACAGTACGGATGAGGTGAGGTTGAGGATGCCCTGAGAGAGAATTCTGATATATATGTAGATAAAACACACAATAAATGAATAATCTGTAAATTAATCTTTTTGTGAGTGTTACATCTACTAGAAGGCAAACAGCTGCATTTTGTAATACTTGAAAAATCTACTGATATATGGCTATATATATATATATGTATGTATATATGTACATTTAATTTTTTTACATTATTTTTATATAAAAACATATATATATAAACGCATGTTATATTTACACTGCATTTTCACTTTTTAAGTGGTATTTGGTGGATTTTTTTTCACTTTACGAGTGAATTTCTTTCTGCTTCTTAAGAGCTTACCCCATAGATCAGTACCCATGCCGCACACGTCAAGCTGCCGCTATGATGCTAATGATCATGAACAACCTGGATCCAGCAGTTGCTCAAGTAAGCACAGCTTAACAAGGCTAAGTCTACTGAATAAAACGTTTGGTTTTCTGTATAATTTATGTCTTTGATTTGAATAACAAAGAATTTTTCTATATCCTTTAGTTTCCTCAAGAGCTTGTCACCTATGGAGGGAATGGACAGGTGTTCAGTAACTGGGCTCAGGTATGCCCTGAGGTAACATGATCGTTTGCATGTCTCTGATCAGAGTGTATACCTTTTAAGTTTTGCGTTTGTGTCGGTGTAGTTCCGCCTCGTGATGCATTACTTGAGCGAGATGACAGAGGAACAAACTCTGGTTATGTACAGCGGTCACCCCATGGGTCTTTTTCCCAGTCTGCCTTCCTCACCTCGCGCCATCATCACCAATGGCATGGTAACGACATCAGACACCTGCTCAGTAATGTCATATGAAGAGATGCGTGATGCATTCACATGTTTTTGTTTTGCTTCCATCAGGTTATTCCAAATTACTCCTCCAGAGATCAGTATGAGAAGATGTTTGCGCTGGGTGTATCAATGTAAGTCCTCAAGGTCCCTTTTAGTTACTCGTTTTTTTTGTCTGGAGATGCCAAGCGTGGTCTCTTTGCTCTTTGCTGTGCATTTTCAGGTACGGTCAAATGACGGCAGGCAGCTACTGTTACATTGGGCCTCAAGGGATTGTTCATGGAACTATGGTTTGTAATAATTACAAACAGATGCACACAATACAGACTGAAAGTCCCTCACACAAAAATGTAATAATGCATGCTGTAGTGCCTGTTTTTAATCTTTATAAGTTGTCCTTTTTTTGCAGCTGACGGTTCTGAATGCTGGCCGGAGGTACCTGGGCTCTGGTGATCTGAGGGGACGTGTGTTTGTGACCTCTGGCTTGGGGGGGATGAGTGGCGCTCAGGCTAAAGCTGCCGTCATTGCTGGCTGCGTCGGTGTGATTGCAGAGGTCAGCTGGTTTCAAATCATTTCCCGTTAACTCTGATGACTAAGCAACAACAGAGGAACTACTGTGTCAAGTCAATGTGACCGTGTGAATTTGATTTGTGTTTAGGTGGATGAGGCTCCTCTGAGAAAGAGACATGAGCAGGGTTGGCTAATGGAGGTCACTAGCAGCTTGGATCAGTGCATTAAACGCATAAGGTAATTGAAAACATTAGATTAAAAGGTTATCAAAGTTTCGGTCAGACAGCTGTCGTTTGAAATTATTTACTGCATCAGAAAAATATAGTAAGTGTTTGAGCTTGTATGTATACTTTTGACCCTGTGTGCATTAGAGGTGGTAAAATCTTTCATACATTACAACAAATCCTGTAAACATACAAGTAGCATGGTGATCCAACGTTAGAATGACACTATTATAAACAGTTTAAGAAGTTAATGCTTAAATATGCGCTCTCACTGTGAATCTATGTGTTTCTCATATAAATGTTCCTCCACTTTCTATAAGAATTGACCTAATTCCACAGGAAAGGCCCCAGGTAAATCTCTCATCTGTAAAAGTCACTAATTACTACTTTGTTTCTTACAGAGAGGCTAAGAGTGCCAAGACTCCCCTCAGTCTGGGATACCATGGCAATGTTGTAGACTTGTGGTGAGTGAGACAGGATAACCTTAAGCTATAAAAGCCAGGTGTACAGCTGCAGCTGCTGTAAAGGAGCAAGTTTCTGTTGTGCTCTTGAGGTCTTAGTCATAGTCTGCTCTTTCTAAACAGGGAGAGAATCCTGCTGGAGTTTGAGAGGACAGGCGAGCTCCTGGTAGATCTGGGTTCAGACCAGACCTCACTTCACAACCCATATAATGGTGGTTACTATCCAGTCCAGCTCAGTTTCCATCAGGCCAACCAGCTCATGTCTACTGATCCTGACCGTTTCCGCAGCGTGGTCCAAGAAAGGTTAAATTAATCACAGAGCTTAACAAAGCTTATTGTTGTGTTACTTTAAAACAATTCTCTCTATTAAGTTGAAGAAATATTGTGTTTTAAATGCTATCACAGCCTCCGAAGACAAATAAAAGCTATCAACAAGCTAGCTGATGCAGGCATGCACTTCTGGGACTACGGTAATGCTTTCCTCCTGGAGGCCCAAAGAGCTGGTAGGTAATTTAACACACATAGAGAACTCCATTACCATGCAGTTTATCGTAGACTAATAACGAAAAATATCGCCTTTTGATTTATAGGCGCAGAGGTTCAAAAAGTTGGTGGAGGAGCAACAGAGTTCCGTTACCCTTCTTATGTGCAACACATCATGGGGTGAGCAAAATAAAGGACAAGGAATCTGAAAAATAAAAGTAATATATCATGATCTCATTTGATATGTCTTTGCCCAGGGATATTTTCTCATTGGGCTTTGGGCCGTTTCGCTGGGTGTGCACATCTTGTGATCCCCGAGATCTCATCGTAACTGACAACATTGCTGCTACTGTCCTGGAGGAAATGAGTGCCAGTGTATCTGATCGTGTCAAACAGCAGTACAATGACAACATTCGCTGGATTAGAGAGGCTGGAAAACATAAAATGGTAAGCTCACTACTAAAATAATTACCCACTGGAAATTTTAGTGCAAATTGCACAGGTAATAAATAAATAATAATACAACAAGAACACTGATATGCTCCATGTATTGTTTTTGTTTAGGTTGTAGGATCGCAAGCCAGGATTCTCTACTCTGACCAGAAAGGAAGAGTCTCCATTGCTTTGGCGATCAACCAGGCTGTTGCTGATGGAAGCGTTTCAGTAAGAGGATAAACTGTCTGCTGAGATGATCATGAGACTTGATGTTTTTTTTAGTGTAGTCTCAGTAGTGTCTTTGTTGTTTTTCTTGTTCAGGCGCCAGTCGTTATTAGCAGAGACCATCATGACGTTAGCGGCACAGACAGTCCCTTCAGAGAGACTTCTAATGTATATGATGGCTCTGTCTTCTGTGCGGGTATGTGGTAAACTCACTACAGCTGAATACAACTGAAATTTGAAGTTTAATACGTTAATGTACGGCTGGGTATCGTCACTGATTCCGATTCACACGGTTACAATTCGATTCGATCCCCGATGTGATTTGATTTGAATTAGGACAATTTTGCCTCAGACAGTCAGAAATATTATTTATCAGTACAGACACTTGTGAGACTTCATCAGAGTTGAAAGCATCAAAGCAGATATCAAAGTAACTAAGGATAAAACACAGAAAAACATGAAGGAGATTTTCCTGGCCTGTTTTTTTTATAGCAGATAACCTTAAAAATATTCTGCAGTAGATCATAAACTGAAGAAAACATGAATCGACATATGAACATTACCTGATGCTTCTGAAGAGAAGCAGAGTAAAGTTACAGAGGTTTGATTAGAAAGCTAAGCGTTTTGCAATTTGGTATCATTTTAAAAAGTTTAAATTTCTTCAGTATTGAACAGCAGAAATGAGGCTTTTTTTGTCGCAGGTAATTTTTGAAAAAAGAAAAAAAAAACAGCATCCAACAGCACTGTACACAACGCTTCCTTATTAGACTGATGCATAATAAGCAAGCGAATAATACAGAAAACAGGATCTTCTTTTGCTGCTGGTTCAAGGAATTTTGGTCGGAGAGTGACAAAACCTGCAGCATCAGAATCTTTGAGATGCTGAAATTTGTGGCTTGGCCCACAAACGTATAAATTTGATGGCATAAAGCATTTTTTTCATGTTCTTGTATTTCCACATTTATATAATCTATAAGTACTTGAGCAGTAATAAAAAAAGTCGAGTCACAGCTCAGAGCGTGTACTTATTGCAGACATGGCAGTCCAGAACTTTGTTGGTGATGCATTCAGAGGTGCCACATGGGTAGCCCTGCACAATGGAGGTGGTGTTGGCTGGTAAGTCTGACTACAACGATTCATCACAGCCACCTTTATGTATTAATACAAACTTAAATCAGGGTGTTTATAACTGCTTCTCATGTACAGGGGCGAGGTCATCAATGGAGGATTTGGTTTGGTGCTGGACGGCTCAGAGGAGGCAGCAAAGCGTGCTCAACTGATGCTCAACTGGGATGTCTCCAATGGGGTGAGATAGTTGAATGTGAAGCAGCTTACAGCCTCACAGCCTTACTTTACGGTCTGCAGAAGATAATTGGCCGGCTGCTGTCTGTGTGTTGCAGGTGGCTCGTCGCTGCTGGTCTGGAAATTCAAACGCTTACGAGACCATCCAGCGGACCATGGAGGAGAACAGGCAGCTGCATGTCACCATGCCCTTTCCTGTGCAGGATGAGCATGTGCTGGATCGTGCCCTGCAGGCCTAAGCAGCAGGGCACGATCCAGCAGGCTGTGTTAAAACCAGCCACAAAACTTGCCCATCTGTTCAAATTTTACATAACAGACTATTGGCATTCAAACCAAAAAGACATCTCAATATGCAGAAAGCCTGCAAAATGTTTGTCAGTACTGCAGTAGGTAATAAATCCATATTTGTGGCAATTTGAAAACTAAAATATATCAGGTTGCTTCAGTGTTTCGGATTTTTTGAATGTATTCTTTATTTTCGAACCTGTGTACATTACAAAACCTGTGTTATTTGTGTGTACTCTACCTGACATTAATATCAAGTAATTAAAATGTCATATCCTATATTTCATGTGCCATACAGGATGTAAAGTTAGAAAAGCTGCAATACAGTAAGAATTAAACGACTGATGTTCCATCTAACTTTAACTTTAACTGTGACAAAGCCAAGTTACTCACAGTTAATATATATATATATATATATATATATATATATACACACACACACACATATATATATAAACGAGCTCTGAGGTGTGGATCCTGCTGCTCCTGGTGTGGATCTTACTATGCCACAGCTCGGCAAACTCAATAACGGGAGCCAATTTCTTACTAATTGGATCATATTTAGTTCCGTTTTGTTGCACTCCAGGGCGGATAATCGTGTACTTACTGCAGTCATTTCTGGTGTTTTTCTCTGTCTGCTGAAATCATGCCGTGCGTCTTAACGTGCGATTGTTCCTTTAAGAAAACTGTGAATGGTCAATGAATTTGAGCCTCGTCGCGCTGACGTAAGGGAATTGGAGAGGTTGGTGTTTCTTGCAGGAAGAGGCAGATAACAGTGATGAAGACCAGGTAGAGGTACCAGTTTTTTTGACGAGATTTTTTCCCCCACTTGTTGTGTTTTTTTGAACCTCTACATGTTTACCCAGCCAATAAGTGGACTCGTTTGAAGTCCGTGACAGTATAACGGGGCTCAATCCCCTCCCTTTTCTGCATATCTCGAGGATTTTTTTTGAATTTTAGATTGCCTCTTTTTTCTTCAGTCATAAAGAGAATGGATCGTGACGTGTTGTAAGTAAGTAAGAAAGTCGTCTGGATATATGTGGATGAGCTAAGATGACAGTGGGTATTTTCTGCGGCAGAGACTGGTGACATTTTCTTTTCTGCGCCACCATCGGCTTTTAGAGAAAAAAATGGATCATAACCCGGAGGATCAGTCGGTAAATCCTATTACCGCGCAGCACGGGACAGCGACCGACTGCGCCTCCAACTTGGGCAGCGGCCTGACTGACCTCCAGCCACCTGCTTACTTCAAACTGGAGTTCAGGAGAAATGCGGTGACCGATGACTACAAAATAACATCTCAGGTTCTTGGCCTGGGAATCAATGGCAAAGTACTGGAGTGCTACTGCAAGAAAACAGGAGATAAATGTGCGCTCAAGGTTTGTGACTGTGCCTTCCGCTTTATTCTGTTGATGTCGCTGGAAAGAAAGAGAACAGCCATCAATTATTCATTTCCCCACAGTTGCTGTGGTCTGCGCCGTGTAATGGTGATTTGAAATCTGTGCAAAAATCCTAACGTCGTTTAATCTTCAGGATTTAATGTAAACTTTAATGTGCGGCAGCTTCAAATTTCTTTGAATAATGTATCATATGATACACATGAACCAGGGATGGATGGAGGAGTAACCTGAAGCACATTTACCTAGACAGTGGTTGTGTCTCACACGCTGTGATATGCTGTCTGGGATGCTGCTGCACAGTTTTTTTTCCCACTGTGTTGTGATGTTGTTATGTGGACAATGATCTTCTCTGTTAAAACTTTATACCCGTGTCTCTGACATTTAAAAAGGAAAAAACACATTTTTCACTCATCTATGCAACAATGTTGAGCCCACAAAAGTTTGCGATTTGGGAGAAATGAAGCTCAAATGAGACTTTCAGCTGCTCTCTTATTCACAAGGCTGTTTCCACATTGGGTTGCTCCTCATGTTTGATTTGGCAGATTTTCACGCAGGATGTCATTCAACCCCCAAGGAACTAGTGTTAATTAAATAAACAGCTGGCTATGGGATTGCAGGAAAGCCTTATAGATTTCAGCAGGAAGGGCAATCCTTCCAGTTCTTCCACATGTTTTCTTTGGAGGTGATGAAATAAGTAGTATTGTGTGAGTGGCAATGTATGTTGATGTGATATCTTCCTCCTTCAGCATTCAGATTGCATTGTCACAGCTGTAGGGATTTGGACTACCATGTACATGTAATGAAAAACAGGATAACCTCCTCAGCCTCTCGCTCTCTCTTGTAGTGGTGTAATTTTAGATATACGGCATGTGTGCTGAGTGCAGCTTTAAAACCCTGACTTTTATTGCTCCGTTTAGAATAACTGATCAGCAAACAGCAGTAAATTAATGGCTTTAATTTTACCTGCCTCGAACACTGATTTGCATTTTGAAGTATTTCATTGTAATGTTTAAAACATTTTGTCACATTCAACAGATTCTCTATGACACTCCCAAAGCCCGACGGGAGGTCGAGCTGCACTGGCGGGCGTCCGGAGGTCCCCACATCGTACGGATACTCAGCTTATATGAGAACATGCACCACGGAAAGAAATGTCTCCTCATTGTTATGGAATGGTGAGAGTGAACAGCATCGCATCAAACTATTCATTTATAACTCATTATAACTTCACTGAGGAGGTGGTTTGAGTGTGATTATTTGCACAAACAACAACAAAAGTAACACAACAATAAGCTCACAAACATGTGAGCATGTGTATTATTCCTTTGTGTTGTTATTTTGCTTCCTGTTTAATTTGAGCTTGTTAATACAGTTAAACTAAAACTAAAAGACAAAGTGGATGCAACAAAAGAAGAAGAGAGGAACAACGTGATGATAATTAGGTTAGATCAATCAACAATCAACCCACAATTCCTAGGAGTTTGGGACTGAATAGGATAGAATAGCTACTTTATTGTCATTCAGAAGGTAAACCAGTTTGTACACACTGTTTCCGTCCGTTGCCTCGTACACTGGACGGAAATATAATTAATAAATCTAAATAACTAGTAATAATAATAATTGAATGCACACAAGTCTAAGAAATGGTGGTCAAATAGCCAGAAGACTGGACTCATCTGAGCAGTTAATAGTCGGGCACAATGACTTGCTTTGTTATAAAACCGTGATTACAGTGGACAACTGTGGTCATTTGCCAGGAGTGTCCTCACTGCCCCATTTCTGATCTCTTTGTTAATCTTGTCTCAGCATGGAGGGAGGGGAACTGTTCAGTCGCATTCAGGCCAGAGGGGACCAGGCTTTCACAGAGAGAGGTGGGTCAGACTTCTATTTAACAGTTTCATTTAATGGTTTGTACATTGTAATCTGTGCTACCATGTCTTTCATATCCTCCAATCAGAGGTTTCGGAGATCATGCACGACATTGGTATGGCCATAGAATACCTCCACCACATGGACATTGCTCACAGAGATGTAAAGGTACCGTACCGCTGTTCTTTCAGAAGCTGCTGAAAATAAGATCGCAAAACCAGTTAAAATATGCAGCATTACATTAAAAAGTTAACCCTCCACACAGCAGAATGATGCATACCCAGAGTTTTACATACAATGTCAAATGTACATATGTAATAAGTTGGGGGTGACAGACCAATCTAACTTTTGCCTAAAGTTGATGCATTAAAAAAGGCCACTGTGTGTATCAGTGAGATGCAGCAGTACTTTGTGCCCTGGAAATCATTTTCACAGTTAATAAAAGAAAAAAAAAAGGATTTCTTAAATGCAGTTAGAATAAAGAGTTTTTCCTTGCTTGTTATTGACACCACAGCCTGAAAACCTGCTCTACACGACTAAAGAGAGCAACGCTACTCTAAAACTGACTGACTTTGGCTTTGCTAAGGAGATGACGCTGCACAACTCCCTGCAAACTCCCTGTTACACTCCATATTATGTTGGTGAGTGTCTAGTGAAACGTGATAGCAGGAGTTTCAGGTGCAATGCGTATTTGTCAGTATTAGAGTTTTTTAATGTTATTTATTACTGTCTCCATATGTGTCTGCATATGACTGACCTGTTTTTGTGTGACTCTGTCCACATTATCGTGTTGTATCTGTTTGCCCATTCAGCACCAGAAGTGCTTGGGCCAGAGAAATACGACAAATCATGTGACATGTGGTCTTTGGGTGTGATCATGTACATTCTGTGAGTATCTTTTGCATCTGTAATTTGCAATAGTAGTAAGTAAAAATCAACTTTGTATAGTGCAAAATTTAGAAAGTATAAAGTTCTCTTCTCTTCTCTTCTCTTCTCTTCTCTTCTCTTCTCTTCTCTTCTCTTCTCTTCTCTTCTCTTCTCTTCTCTGTTTTCTAGACTCTGTGGGTTTCCTCCATTCTACTCAAACACAAGCCAGGCCATCTCTCCGGGCATGAAGCAGAGGATCAGGTTGGGCCAATATGAGTTTCCGAACCCAGAGTGGGCAGACGTTTCTGAGGAAGGTCAGACTAACCAAATAACTAAAAAATATTTGCACTCCTTTGAAATAAAACACAAGTAGAGAGAGGCTCTAAATGAATACGGCATTGGTCCAGTGTTAATTACTGTGCCGCGGCGTTTTAGCTTTACTTTAATCCTGGCACGCTCTAACAACATAATCATGTGATTAACAGAGAGAGAGTGGAAATGACCTGCATAAACTTTCCACTGACAGTAATAAGAACCTCATGGTTTGCAACACTAGATCGCTGCATGTTTGAGCTTCCCATGGTGTTGTCTATGTGAATCTTTTTGCTCTCTTCATTGATGAGGTTTTTGTGTGTGTGTGTGTATGTGTGGCATTTTATTTAATAGAGAACACACAAATGTTATGTAAATAGTTGGTTGGTAAATGGTTATGAAAAAACAAGGTAAAAGGTAAATGGGTGCAAATAACTTTGATGTTTGTAAACCTTGTGTATAGGATTTTAAAATTGACAATTTTTATTTACATTTAATGTTATGAAATATGATTCAATAAACATGTTTGTGGTTCTTAAATTAAAAAATATAACTTTTTTCCACTTGGATTTTATGTTTTTTATCTGATTGTAGATTAATTGTGTTAACATAGTATATTAAAATAAAAACATAACCTTAAATTCAGACATGTGGGGTTGTGCTGAAAAGAATGAGACCAAACAAGGCAAAGTAAATAGTTTATAAAGGTGAAATGTAGAGGTCGAATTAAAAGTAGTTAAAAATGGCCAATTATACCCTGGACTCCAGAGGGTTAAACTTTTTTTTAAGTAACACAATAGTTACTTTTCTAGTAATTAATTATTTTTAGAATCTTGTAACTCAGCTACTAACTCAATTACTTTTTTGACACTGTTAAAGGCTTGAGAGCATAACACTTCTCGGCACTTTGGAGCTTAACATAACAACTTTGATAAACCCATAAAAATACAATACCATATGCACGTTGCACTGTTTGATTGCTTGACTTAAATTTTCTTAATGTTACCTGCAGCCAAACAGCTCATCATTCAGTTACTGAAGACAGAGCCCAGTGAGAGGATGACCATTGGACAGTTCATGAACCATCCTTGGATTAGTGTGAGTTAACACCTGTGCTCATTGACCTCTGTGTTTTCTCCCAGTGCACACACTGATGTAAACGTTTTTATTTAACAGCAATCCATGGTGGTCCCTCAAACACCTTTGTACACCTCTCAGGTTTTGACAGAGGACAAGGAACTATGGGAAGATGTAAAGGTGAGAATTTTATTTACTTTAGAATCTGGCCACAAGATGGCAGTATAGCATTATCGCCAATTTACAGCTCAACCTGTGTCTTCCAACAGGAGGAAATGACCAGTGCCCTGGCCACGATGCGCGTGGACTACGATCAGGTGAAGATTAAAGACTTGGACACATCCAACAACCCTCTGCTGAAGAGACGCAAGAGGCCGGTTCCTCCGGGAGCTGACGGCATAGAGGAAGCTGACAGAGGGGATGGAGATGTAACAGGAGTGTGTAACAGTCAGAGAGAGGTATCGTTTCCTGAAGAACATGGTAACATGATCACGGAAGAAAAGTAGCATTAAAACCAGAGTAGCAACATTTTCCTTCCACATATCAATTGTTGTACTTTACTCGTCCTTTGTGTTCCTGCACTCACTCTAAAGAATGCCATTTATTTTTAACTCTTACTACTAAAAGTGAAATAAAATTTTGTTTTTTATCTTGTACATTGGTGTCCTGTCACATTTTACATGGCAGCTCATTTTATACAGATCACTAAGAGACTCGGAAACTTTCAATTCATTCTGATGAAAACAAAGAAAGGTATTCAGTGCAGAGATTTTGTATAAGCATTAGGAAGTCATTCTCCTTGCTGTAAGCAATGAAAGATGATATATGGAAGCCATAAAAGATAGTTACTTAGGCAGGATAACATACAACTACTAATTCATCTTTACGAGTCACTACTGTTTACATGGTTGTGTCACTATGCGCTGTCAAGGGACTAATAAACCTTGAGATGTGAAGGTCTTAACATGGTTCTTGCTTCTTATTAATCTTGCCAAACATGCTTGAAATTTCTTCCTTTGCCAAGCCGTTAGTGTTTCCCGTTGTTCTTGGCTTCAAGATAAATGTTCACTTTTTCACTCTAAAGTGTGCAAAACCAAAACACAAGCTTTTCAGCCTGTAGCTCTTGGATGTTTCATGTATACAAAACCATGAGAGAAGATGTGCTTATAGTTATTCTCACTACTTTATACACCTTGTAATTGAATCTTGAACAATGTCCGATTTCGAAGCCTTCTATTGGGATTTATATGCGAAAACCTGATTTCATGCAGTGGGAGAAAATGAGTCAATATTTTCCATGGAACATGGAAATGTAAATATTCGGGAAAGTAAAATAATTTCTTTGGGTAAAGAACTTAAGCAGATGTATGAATGTAGCTGTTTAGTAGTGTGTTTGTCTTTAAAAGTTGCATCCCGACCAGAACAGGGAACTGTCTTCCATAAAAACTCCTTTATTTACGCTTCATCCCATTTATGATTAATAAGTACTCCTTTGTTTCACTGATGACTGTACAAGCAACCTTTGAGCATGCACCGTGGATCATTTGGTTACTCAAAACTGAGTGGATACATAGCGTCCTTTAATTTGCATTATGAGACGCTGTAATGGAAACGTTACCATTCAAACTTTGGTTAGGATCAGGAAGCGGCATGCTCCGGACTGATCCACTGGACGCATCTGGAACGAGAGGAAAGACGAGATTAAGACGGTTCAGGTAAGGCGAGGAAAACAGGAGTCTCTGTGATGGCCTTGTCTCTGATTACTGGAAGTCAGGTTTTAAGTGACCTCCTGACGATCCGTGAGAAAGGCGTCCTCATCAGTCTGCTGGAGCCTCAGTGTAAGGTACACTTCATTAATGTTTTAACCAGATTAGGAGCCGACTTAAAATGTTTGGTATTTATTTGCTACGGTCATTAAAAAATGCTGTAAAATATGAGGGAAAATAAATAACAAGACTGGGAAAATTGAATGTGTGTTAAGAGGGTAAAACACTCCCCCATCTGTTCAATTCTACATGATGATAATACTGTAGTAGCTTGATGTATACTATGATGTATGTCTCTCTAAATCATATCATTCTCACACTTGTTGTCACGTTATCATCTGCTGCTATCAGAAGGAGCCTGGTGTATGGATGGGCCATGTGTTAGAGCTGTTTTAGTTTTACATTTAGCTTAATCTTGTCATCCACACTCTTGAGACAGTTGTTTTGTCTGGCACCATCGTGTTGCCGTAGCAGCAACCACTATATTTCAATATTATTTAAATACTGCTCCACAGTAAAGAAATGAGGCATTTTTAATTTTTTTCTGTGTTAGGGCTTTAGACAGTTTTTTAATGACATTTTAAATTCTGTGGCCTATTTGTTAATTTCCCTCCGTTTTCTTCTGCTTAGAGAGTAAAGGCTGAGTTCATTCAGGCCAACAAATTTCTGTTGTGAAACACAGAGGCACTGTACCTGCTCTCTTTGAGGAAGATCAAATTAGGCTATGCACAAACAGACTCTCCCAGTTAATTATGTTGCACCCACATTATTACTACCAACAAGAAACAATCTGGGAAAAAAGACACAGAGCAGATCCAGAACAGAGACACTGATAGGAAAAACAACGTCGTCATGGTGCAGCCATGGATGGCCATTTGATTGGCAACATAAAAAATACTAAATGGAGAAAAAAAATCACAAAGTGGAAAAAAATACGTTTTTTTTTTGGTTTTTTTTACATCCTCCAATAAAATTCAGGGTTAACTTCCTGAGTTCACAAATGCATCCTTTATAGTGGTGTGTAAATGGTTAATGACACCTTTATAGGGCACTATAAAGTTCTTGTATGGTATCCTGTGTTTATATGCACACACTGCATCACGCCTGTGGTTGTGAACTGGCACTCGATAGATAAAACTGAATTAAATTAAACTGAATATCTGTAGCGTGAAGAACACACATCCAGATCCAGGACTAGCCTGACTAACACATTTTAGACAGATGTAACTGTGTCATCGGCTCAACAGAGAGCATTAGATATCTGGATGAATCCCCAATCTTGTTATTCCATGTTTTATGTGGTATGGATGAGGCTGACTTGCCTGTGGTGAACAAAAGCTGCTTTGAAAATGTAGTTTGAACTACAAACTACTGACAGTAATTTATGACGTAGCACGTCATCGCCATCGTGGGTTCCCTGAGACACATACTGTACAGATGGTTCTTTTATGATGCTTCCTTCCTTTATTACTTGTGTTTGCTTTCACAGTAAAATTGTCAAGTTCACTCACCTGCTAACACAACCTCACCGACTGCCAGTCCATGCTCACTCCACACACCTGCCCTAAATGCACGACTGCACAAGTAGGAGAGACATAATTAAACAATGCCTAGCCTCTTTTCCACCCCTCCCCTGTCATTGAGCCAAGCCCCCACCCCTCCACCACAATGACAGACAATTATAACAATGTATAATGTTAAAACATTTCAATGACAAAAAAAATAAAAAATAAAAAATCAACAGAAACGCTAATATCCATAAACTGAAACATTAAATACAATCATATTCACCGGAAAAAAGCAAGAAGATCTAGGTTTGGTTTTAATAAAAGAAAGGGAAAAACATGTTGATTAGTCTTTGCTTAGGAAGAAGAAAGAGTGCAGGCAGGGTAGAGTGGGTGGAGACACACATCGGGGGGAGTTTTGTGACAGCAAGATAGCAGCAACAGTGTAAAGAAAGGTTTACAATATGGTAGTTAGACCTGCTATTATGTGCGGTGTGGAGAAGGTGGAACTAACAAAAACACATGAGGGGGAGCTGAAGGTGGCAGAGTTGAAGATGCTTAAACTTTCATTGGAAGTGACCAGAATGGAGGAAAAGGTTGGAGAAACAAGACACAGACGTGGACACGTGGACAGGAGGGATAGTAGACAGTGGAGCTGTTAGGCAGGAAGAAAAGAGAAAGAGAAAGATTCACGGATGTAGTGAAGAAGAGGGTTGGTTGGTGAGCCCTGAAGACCAAAAGAAGCCAAAAGAAGAAAAAGTCTCACAAATAAAAACTAATCTTTTATTAGTTGATGTAATTGTTGTGGTGGATTTGTCTAAGGCAGTGGTAAATCTACCTAAGGCTGAGGTTCACATGTACTACACATAGGTCCCGTGTGTGTGGTTATCTGCCTGATGTATGCATTGCCCGGGCCTTTGCAGGATTAAAGGAAGAGAGGTGTGAGGCAGGTCAAATGACATTATATTACAGTATTCTTCTTCTTCTTATATTTTAGCAACTCGTTTTAGGAATCACCATCTGCCTCAATCTCACCCTATACTTACAATCCTCTTCTGTCTCACTGACCCTCTGCAGCTCCTTCTTTACCACATGCATGACTCTTCTGTTCAGTTCAATGCAAGTGAATTTATATTGCCCCAAATCACAACAACAGTCACCTCAAGGTGCCTTAAATTGTTAAGTAAAGACCCTACAGTATTGGAGAAAACCCTGAGAATCAAGCAACCCCATATGAACAAGTATTCTGCAACAGGGAGAAGAAAAAAATATATACTTTTGACGAGCAGAACCAGGCTCAGAGAAGGGCAGCCATCTGTCATGACCAGCTGGGGGTTGAGGGGAGAGAGAAGAGAAGAGAAAAGAAAAGCGATTTAAGGGAAGCAGGACAAAACACAGACTGAAGAAGAGAGAAGACAAGAAGGTAATGACATGCTGCAGTGGTAAAACACGTGGGCAGTGAAAAGAGGTCAGTGGAGTGAAGAAGTGCTCAGTGCATCTGTGAGAGCTGCCTGGCAGCTCTATCTTTAACATCCTTTGTCTAATATAGCCACTATCCCTCCTCTGCACATGTCTCGTCATTTCAGTGTACAAAAACGATTAAAAAAAAATAGCTACTCTACTTGAATCATCACACAAAGTTGAATGTAGTTGAAAAACCAGAAAGGTATTACAAAATGTAGTTAAACTACAGGTTTAAGCAATAGAAAGAAGTTAAAAGGAAACGAGGTCATCGGTCTCTCTGAGGAGCCGCTTCTTTGCTGTAAAGTGAAAGTAGAATGACTCAAAGGGTTACTCTCAGTCAGGAAACGTGAGCTGCTTTCGAAAGCAGACGATTTCTTTTTTTAAAATCGGTTGTTACTCATTAGTGAAGCCATTGTGTAGGAGGACAGGCGTACATCGTCTTAAGGAAAGGGTTGATGCAAAATATCAGAAAAACAAACTGCACCAAAGCCAACTGCACAAGATAATCACTGAAGGACATTTACACAAAGACACCAGGAAGTTTCATTAAATCAGCATTTTCCACCAACATAAACATGACTGTGCCTTGTGACTTATTAAATTGCACATCATATATTGATGCACTTTGCACCACTATTGTGTGTTTCAGCTGATAAAATCAACAGTAGCACAGATACTTCAGGCCAAATGTACCCCAGGTGAGAAGCCAAGCTGGAGTTGCTTAGAGTGCGGTGTGGTGTGTCTCATTGAGAATTCGTCCATGCATTCCTATTTCCTGCGCCTATACTGTGTCAAGGTAAGAAGAACATCATTACTGCTCACAGTCACTCCACCCACTCAAACTGGCACGTATGCTGAAACGTGCGGGCTGCTTCCAGCATGGCACAGCGTGGGGCAGCTTAAAGTGTTTCCTCTACTTTGCGATTTCCTTCAGCAACAATAGGACTCATCCTGATGGGTGTGCCGATGCTTTTCCTCGTGTAACTCTAACTCCCCTCTCATTCTGAAACACAGCGTGCCAAGTTACTGTGGGAGCAGGAAATGTACATTCCCTTTAAGTACACTGCAGCACGTGCTTTCTTCCACACTTTCCCTGCAGATGTAAGTGATCCTGTTTGGGCATCAACCTTATGATTATCAGAGTGCCGCTTTTGAGGTGGACATAGATAGATTTGCTGTGTTTTTGCAGGAATACCAGGTAGGCATCAACTTTGCAAATGAGACTGAGGCTGAGGAGTTTCGTCATACTGTGGAGGCTGCCTGCGGTTAGAATAACAACAAATGCATCTACATGTATAAATTATCTCAAAGGGTCAGCCCTGTCTTATAGTTTAACACTGCTATTTTAATTTACAGAAAAGATGACCAGCATGATTGAAATGACAGCAGTGGGCAGTTCGACGAGTAAACTGCCTGCTTATGATTTGGGGTAATAAAGATAGCATCACTTTGTGTCTTTAGAGTGGAGGAAAGAGCGCTAAAGAGGCGGTTCACGGTTTGGTGTTTTTTGTTCTCTGTAGAATTGAACCTCTGGACAGTTCGAATGAGGAGAAAGATCTACCCGACACATCTTTCACAGCAGCTGCTCCAGCCTCAAGTTCTGTATGTCAAACTCCACAGTGAAATGTTAATGGGGTAAGCTGTTATTAGTCATTAATAATAGCATGATAAATCACTCCCTGTTATTTCTGTTTGGTGAAGTTTAAGGACCTGGACCCCGCTATGAGGAGGCTGTTGATACAGGCCAAATTCACTGAAGAAGACCTGAAAGGCAAAGACATTGCTGAAGCTGTTGACTGCATCATCAACAAGTTTGGAGGGCTGAAGGCTGTGCAGAGAGAGCTGAGAAACAGAGGTACTATATCCCGATATGTTTATTAGTATGTGCTCAAATTTTTTAAAGTTTTATTTTCAGGAAAAATACTATTATTAATGTTTTTTTAAAGACGGTGTTTTGTCACATGCACACAGGCCCAATCTCACAGACACTGCCAAGATCTGCAGGGGCTTCCATCTCTCTCAGTCTGAAGAAGGGCCCATTGCCACCGGTCCCTTCCATCAAAGACAGCAACACTTTTCAACAAACACCAAAGGACATGGACACGGTAGATGAGAGTCAGACAAACACTCCGATTCCTTGCCCTCCAGCTCCTCCTCTGCCTGCTCCTACAGAGAAGATCAGAAAGAGTGCAAGTTTCAAAAATGTAAGAGGAATAGATTTCATTGAGAATCCATACTTGTACACAGTGGGTGGGCTGAACGAACTTTTATGTTTTGTGCTGTTAGGCTGGCTCCCGAAAATCAACAGAGACAGGCGACTTAATCCTGGCTGCACTGAGAGAAGTGTTCAAAGAAAAACGGATGCTTCAGCAAAGCTTCAGCGAAGATTGAGAACCTGCTACTACCAGTCCTAATACTAACCAATGATGGACTCCTTAAGAGATCTTGGAAGTCGGCTTGTACTGTAAATATAGTTGAAGATGCTGCTTTTTGACTCTGATTGTCAAGTAAGGCAGTGGTGAGATTAAACTGCCATAAGGCCCGTGTGGTAAAATGAAAAGCCACATGCCATCGTATCAGTAAAGTATGCTAAGTCTTAGTTTAGAGTCATAGATGTCACTAAAATAGATAACAAAAGGCCAGAGTTTGATTTCCCAAAGTAAACCCCAGCTTCCTTAAATGTACAGCAAGATAAAGAAATAGAGGAATTTTAACTACTTTTAGTTTCTTTTCTAGAAATTTAGCTGAAAGTGTACGTTTTACTTATTTTCTGTATAACATTTGTCATGACTGTAATGTTTATGGTTTCAAATATGCTGATTTCTGTGGGTTGTAATATTTTATGTATTTTTTTTAATGTGCTTTAATGTACACCCACAGTGGAACCTAAAGAATAAACAAAGAAATGGAAGCTGTGTTCTCCTGTTCTATAACAGCGCTGCCTGCTTTCACTTTGCTTACAATTCAGCAAAAACTGACTCTATTTATTCAAACATAACCAGTGTAAAGGCAAAGGTCAAAGTCGAAAAACAGGTGAGTGTGGTAAGTAATCGAGTCAATCGCAAAGGTAAAACCCCTTTGTTCTTTTCAGTGACCTAAACTTTTTGTTTTAGAGTTAATAATTCTGCTCAAGCTGTTCATGTCCAAAGGACATTTGGGAATAAGCCTCAAATACATATTTAAACCAATGGGAAGCGATGTTTCTAATGGCTCCCCCGTGTGATATTATATTTCTAAATTTCAAAAGAAGACAAAAAAAAAATGGGGTTAAGGCATCATTAGAAGTCTGTTTTCATGGAGAGGTGGGGATGGAAGTGGATGAGCGCTAACGCAGAGGTGGGTGTGCGCACGCTCCCGCAGACTGAGTCGCTTCATTCATTTGACTGGCCGAGCTGCTCTACACGTACTGCGTTCACCAAGCTGGGAAAAAGAGGCTTTTAAAACGGGGACCATGAGAGGCTCCTACACTCTGCGAAACGCGCAGGAGAGGCCAGGTAGGACACTGGGTCCTGTCTTTGATTTTTCTTTATTTGTTCTTTTATACGTGACGTTGCTGCGAGTCTTCGCTGGCACAGAGTACACAGTGTGCTGTACACGAGCAGCTGGGCTAGCGAGCGGATGAAGTAAACAAGTGTGTGTCACGTAGGCTTGCTCCGGAGCTGTCAGCGCTTTCTGCCGTGCAAACGAGGGAGGCAGACTGCGGGGCAAGGCTGGGAAATGTGTGAAAGACGCCTGCTCTCAGATGTGTTGCAGTGAATAAAGGATTTTTGTTACTTTTTAGGCGCTTTGGCAGCAGCTTCCTGCAGAACGGCTGCAGCTGCTGCTTAGCTAGCTGCACGCAGCTGACAGCTATGGGAAGGAGAGCAGAGACTTGTAAACACTGTTATCACAGGGTCATAGTAGTTATGTGTCAAACATCACTCCCCAGACTCATCCCTATTACTGCCTTGGCTGTGATTCGGGAATATTTGATACATTTCTGGAGCTGGTCGTTGATCTGGCATTGCTCAAACTTTAAAACGTTGATGGTTAGGAGATAACTATGAGCATACTGGTAAAAGGAGAACTTCTGGCTCTTCTTGCATTCACTATGACCTCCGGGTAGCTTTGTCCTTCTTCCGACTTTACAAGTTAAAGAGCTCTCACGTGGCTTCATAAGTTTGTATAGACCCAGTTATAAGAAAACTACTCTTGCTGTTAAACCAGGGTCTCAGAGACGTGTGGATCCTTATTAGCAGTAACTCGATGATTTCCAAAAACAACTCCTGTATTAACCTCCTTTATTAACATGTGCTGTGCAGTAAGGGATGATGCACAAGAACTGACAGAGAGTCTAAACAGACGCTCAGGTTTTGTCACTCACCGCTTACTACTCTGTTTACTTCTGCTTGCTGTTCTTGTTCCTCCATGACTCGTTTGTATTTGTGCATAACAGCAGCACTGGCCTTGCTCTAATGCTATGGCCCATATAATACAACGTCTGAGTTATTATAGGAACAGGCTCTTATGTAATTCTATTAGTCATTTGTCACGATGAGTCCGTTTAATATTGCATAAGACACCATGCAGGCAGGTACAAAGATTTCCTGTTGTTCCTTTTGTGCAGCTGTGGTGACGGAGGTTTAAATGTGTGCAGCCTGAGCTGCTGTGGCAGGTGTACGAGGGATGAGCAGATCTCAGACTGCACTGGTGGGGAGACGTGCTTTACTGGCTGTTCTTATTATGCACAGACACAGATACACAGAGAGGTGGGGCTGGGCAGAAAAACAGGAAAATCATACTGGAGTCAGTCTATCTGTGTGCAGCTGATCTGTTTATACTGAGGGGGCTGTTTAGTGTGGCGATGGCGGCTGATGTGCGTATTAAGCTGCCCTTGCTGTTTAACAATAATCACTGCTGCTCAGAGTCGAGGGTTGGGAAGGCACTGAGTTAGATTTGTCATGAGCACCCATATGTGGTTATAACTGCAGATTGCTGCACATGCTGGAACATATTTGTAGCCAGAGCCTTAACAGATTATATCATTATGTTCAGCCACAATAGCTGTGACTCCCGTAGGATATTCATCTCCCTGGCTCAGATGTTGCCTCAGACGCTGCAGTAAGACTGCCTTCTTTCACCATCCTTCCTAAAATACAATTTGAAAAAAAAAAAAACCCTTTATATTTGGACATTTTTATATCCTCCAGATTGTGACTCTAAATCCCTCTAGTCCCTTCTTAAAGGCTTGGTCTCACTCTCCCTGCACTTCCCTCTCCCTCCTGCCCTCCCTCTCTCCGTCTGCTCTATATCTAGGTGAAAGTTCACCCGCTCACATAGACTCACAGCGCAGGCTTCATGCGAGGCTGAGGCTGTGTCATGTTTATGCACTGAGTGTGCAGCTCCACAGTGCTCTGATCTAGCTGCTGTTTTTGCATGTGGGAGCATTCAACCTCAAGGTCGTTTGAGGTGTTTTTGTTGTGCCTTATTTGGTCTTTGTTAATCCCCCGCGGATGAAACGTCTTCTCTGTTGTTCTCCACACTGTTTAATTAAGTATGAACCGAAAAAATCATTCTGTCACACCATTCATACAGATTATTTGCAAAATATTACTCTTTTAATCTTTGTTAATTCTATAAAAGACTAAATGGCAACATATTCGAAAAGCAGAAACAGTAAAAAGGCTCTATTTTTAGCTTCTCTGCTGTGAGGATTTACTGATTTTCACTGGCTTAAATTTAATGATTTTTCCACAAAAAAAGGAATTTGAATCCCCTTGAACACGGGAAATTGTAAGCAACATTTTGTGTGATTTTTAGTCCTTTATCAGAGTCAAAATGAAATTAAATGCTTAATAAAACAGACAAGACCACAGACGGTTAATAGCTTGACAGCTTCAGCTTTTATCACTCAGCAGTGTAGGCAAATCCTTTCAGATGAGTCCCAAAATCAAACTCCATCTTTTTAGGGTTATCTTGTTGCCAACTTCCTGCATGTGATAGCCTACAGTCGAACAAGAGCCTGAAAAACAAGAGCAAACACTGAGTAAAAGTACCCGAACAGAAATTTGAAGATAGTCAATGTGGACTTGCAGCTTGCCTTTTAAACAATGAAACCATTGCAACAGCCTGGGATCAATTTCATGTACAATGTCATGTTCACTAATAAATGCGTGTTGTTTACTTGTTCCGCAGGAAGTGAGGTCCTCATTGTGTTGTAGCCTTAATAGATATTAGGTTATGGAGTTAACATTATTTTTCTTCTGTATGATTTTTGATGCACAACACACATCCAGCGACATAACATAACTCCTTAGCGGTCATCTACATTTCAAGGTGCTGAATATGAGTGTTTTGTATTTTTAAAATGTCTGTTACTCCTAACCAGTGTTTTTCTCTACTGTCGTGGCAGTACTCGATAACCTTGAGCTACCTCTCCGGTGCGTCTGCCTGCAGACCGACTCAGACTCAACCGTGTTGGATTGCAGATATCTATGACTGTCCTCGTTGTGCTGGTGCAGGAGAGGAAACTCTAACCAGAACCTGCAAGCTCACCATGAGCTACAGAGCAGAACAAGGGCTATCAATGCAGCAAGTCCAAAGATGGTGGTGTTGGAGTCTGTATGAGAGAGAAAAGACATCAGGGAATGTCACAGGCATTAAAAATGGGCCAGGCCATCTTTACTCCAGTTTTTCTCCATTTAAAGCAATGCATTATCAGGGATTGTAACACCTAGTCCTTTTACCGAATCATCTTAATTTGGATCATATTCTATTCATGCACATTTGTGCATTGTTTGCAGGACGGTTTCATGTATATTTAATAGCAGATTTTAAAGCCATCCCAAACAAGCTGCTTCGAGCAAGAAGACAGAAAGGAAGTGTTCTCAAACTAAAGTGATCCAGCTGAAATATGGGTTATAACGGCTGCTGTGTGGCACTGGTTGTGTAACTTTGGGGTGAACTTTAGCCCACATTCGATTGGAATCTGTTACATATTCCTCTAAATGATGCTGCGGGTCAAAGCCTATATTTAGGGAAATTAGGGTCATAGTGGCCCAGAAAAAGCACTGCCATCTGCTTTCGTCTGTAGCCCACATGAACAGAGAGTTTCAAACCCAGATACTTTTTACTTAGAGATTTTCTAAAATGTTTTTTGTGGAAGAAATTATGAAACTAGAGGAGCTAAAAATTTCAGGTACAATAAGAACTTGTAAATATACCATACATTCATACATATAAAGAAAGAGTTTGTTAAGGATTCTATTGAAAATGTCAAATGTCTTTTAGCAGGATGAATTTAAAGACTAGTTTATATAGTCGTTATTGGACATTATGTATTTTTTATTCATTTACATTTATGTTTATCAGATATGCTGTTGAGAATGTCGTTTGTGCCATTCTCCAGATTAAACTGACTCAAACTTTCCAAGAACTCAGCCTCTGAGTGGTTGAAGAATAACTTTTACCATCCCTAAAAGCCTCCTTAGCCTGTAGGTACTTTTATTTGCTTAGAAAGTAAATGTTTGAGCATGTCTGTTAATTTCCTGAAGCCCTGAAGTGAAAGGCTGATGGGATTAGTGCTGTTGACATGCTGACTGCTCTCAGACACCCCTGCCTGCCGACCTTTTGCCTGATGACCTCTGGTGACACCATGAACATCTCCTTACAGATTTGTCCTTATTGTAGGGCCTGCTTTGTTGAAGCACAGCGCCCTCTGGTGTCGGAACCTTGGTTTTATGTTTGGGCTCGTCAGGATTGAGGATAACTGATAATTACATGATGTTGTTGAATTGACATGACTCAGTTATTACTTAAAAGTGCAATTTGAGTCTTCTGTTCTTCTGTTTGTCGTTGAGGATTTATCCTTTCCTGTCTTGGCAGGTTTGTGCTGCCATCCGCATTTTCTCACAAGTTCCCATTTATTATTTGAGTCGTAAAAACTGTCAAGCAAACACATTGTGGCTTCTGACTTTGACCTTTACCCAGCTTTAAAGTCTGTTTATTTATGCCGGATGGTAGACTTTACAACAGGTTGAACCAAATAACTGATTTACACCGATTTACTTAATAGAAAATTAATCTGCATCTTATTTTTGAGAAACGCAGAGAAAAGGGAACAGCCTATTTGTGATTAGTGATTTGTGATTAGTTTGACCTGATGAGAATATACACTTATCATCCTCTTTGAACGGGAAGTTGTTACATAATCGCTGTAAACTTTTTTAAGTATTTATGTTTTTAAGACAAAACACTTATTTGACAGCATAACACAGCAAAGTCTGTCTCTGTGTTTGTACTGGGATGAACTGGATATATAAGTATTGCTGTGTGGTATTTTGTGTTTTTTTACTACATATGTTACCCCTGGGCATTATACTTAGTGCCTGCTGTGGTATTTCTTACTGTAGCTGTGGTAACTTTACACAGCGGAGCAGAGCTACCATTAGTAATTGGATAGCTTTAAATTGTCTGGCAAAACTGAGGCGCTTACGTTTGGCTCTGTGTTACTGAAAAGATCAGTCACCGCATCAGACCCTCTGCCAGAAATATCAAATCCTCAACTAATCTTGGAAATATTTTCCTGTCTTCAAGCTCATCCTTGTCAAGCTTATTCGTTACCAGAGATGGGCAGTAACGCATTACAAGTAACACGTTATTGTAATCTGATTACTTTTTTCAAGTAACAAGTGATGTAAGGTGCGAAAAAAGTAATTAGATTACTGTTACTTTGAAAACAGCCTTCCTCTTAATTTCAGTTTGGCTGAATCAGTGTTTTGCTTAAAACAACTGTTGAGAACTCGTTTTTCATGGGTTACCTTTTCCCTAAATCCTTGGCCTGTTACTTTTGGCTAAGTAATTACTTATGTTGACTCGTGTTTTTATGTGCTGTATGTTGGGGTGGCTACATGCCTTAAATGCGTGTTTTTAGACAGACTGCAAAGCTATTTGTAACTGTGTGTTTTAAAAGGTAAAAATGAGGATAGTTATTGTTATTCTCCCCACTTTTTGATTTTTTAAATCGTTTTTATTCGGAAACGCCGAGGATTTTCTTATATCATTTTATGTAACTGTGAAAATAAACAACTATAATTTGTCAAACACTAACACTATACTTAATACTATACTGTACACTATACTGTGTGTTTATTTTCATTCTTTGTTTAAAAAAGTATTTATATCTATCAGGTGGGAGATTCTGCTGTGTCTTAAGTCGCTGGCAACTTTTGCCACATGAAGCATGTGTGATCAGTGAGGCCCGCCGTGACTGGGTCGTGTAAAGCAGAGGCTTCCACGGTTTTCACGACGATGTTGATCTGAGCTCCCGGTAGTCAGCATGCCCTTCTTTCCTGCCCACGCGCCTCTGCGATTGGCTGCTGGGTCTTTCGTTCCATTTCTGATTGGCTCAATTTCTTGCTGCATTCACCGCCCATGTGTGCTTCATGTGAACAGCCTAAAACTTGTTTTTCACTTGGAGTCCTCGAATCGTACGTGCGTATTTCACGAGTTATTACGGCCGCGTTTTCGTGGAAGA
Organism: Hemichromis elongatus; assembly: GCA_015108515.1. Taxonomy (NCBI): domain Eukaryota; kingdom Metazoa; phylum Chordata; class Actinopteri; order Cichliformes; family Cichlidae; genus Hemichromis; species Hemichromis elongatus. The sequence continues at coordinate 63,341 of VUQR01036289.1, forward strand.
TGATTTGCTTATTTATTTATGTATTTTACAGATGTTGGATGTTTGTGATATTTTCAACAAAAGATTCTAAGAAAAATTTATGGAGCTTCACAAGACTTCAAAACACAAAATGTGCAATCGAGTTCTGGCCTTTATATGACCCTTGAGTGAATTTATTTGCTTGATCGAGTATTATTTGGTTAAACATTATAATGTCTTTGGAGTATTTTGTCTCTTTTTCACAGAATTGCATTTAAATTCTTGAAACTCAGCTGTGGCTCTTAATCAGACTGACATATGAAATATTATGGTGGAAATTTTTAAGTAAGCACCCGGATAATACTGCCACATGAAATATGTAAACATATTAATTATTGCTGACACGGGGAAAACGACTGTAGTATGGTTACATCCTGTACTGGGACATTTTGTTTTCTTCCCTCCCTCGCTTTCCGTTGCGCTCTGTCTCTAGCCCTTACGGTAACGGAAAAACTGCTGTTCCTCAGCTGATATGTGACATCTACCCTCCTGCAGAATTTCAGTGCCAGACTGAAGCCCACCGCCTCAGTTAGTGTTCAGGAGGGTAACGTAAATGACCCAACAACCGGGATGATAGACAACCAAGAGTTTATGGTGGAGGCTTACCCGCGGGAGCTCACCCAGAACCCGCTCAGGAAGATCTGGATGCCGTGCAAAAACGGCCACATTGCTCATAGACGCGGTAAGATGCAGCAGGTCGTCAAGTGCGCAAAGGATGTGTGTCGGAGACGATTTCGCTCATCTGTGGATATGATTTCGTCTTTGGTCTCTCCCATTTTTGTCCTGTTTTGTACGTTTAATCATAAGATTTGTGTTTGTACTTATCACATTACGCATGGCGTTTTGAGATGTTGCGTGCTCGGTAATGTTGCATCAGGCGCATCTTGTCCGGTCCGTATTTCTCCTGACATCACATACAGGGAGAGGAATTCTGAATCAGCTTAGCACCCGGTTACACACGTCTGCTGCTTATAGCCAACATGCCTTATGTTAGTTTGTCTTGTAGGTGTAACACTTGGGAGCTGTCCTTTGATGTGACCCGGGTGCTTTGTGTCTGATGTGTCGAGGTTTTTTTTGTTTTTTTCTTGCTGAGTCAGTCTCTGCTTTCCTCAGAGCTGTTTTTTTAGTTTTAGTAAAAAAATTAAAATAAAATAAAAAAGACAGAAAAAAGCTACAGCTAGTCTAGTCCCGTTTTGGCATAACACGCGTTATCTTATCAATGGCCATGTGATAATATTATGCGAGTCTCCTTAATCATCCGTCTAAATTTCCTAATCTCAAATGTATATGTAGGAGTGTCTTAGTACTTCAAGATGTTCCTGTGGATGCTTTTTCTTTTTGCATACGCAGGAGGGGTTTTTTTTGTAATATGCAAACAAATATCAGCAAAAAAAGTCTTTTAATAATAAAAAGAAAAACGGAAGTTGTTAGTTTAAGTCTTTAATTGCTGCAGAATTTAAAATGCTGAAGGTACTTTTATGAATGATAATACCCCCCCCCCTCAAAAAAACAAAACAAAAAACAACAAACAGGATTTATAATCTAACAATGAGAAAAGACATAATCACTAGGCCAACAAATAGTCATTTAAACACTTGTTTGGGGCTGTAACAAGCAGACCTTTGTGGAGGTCCAGCTGAATTTCATTCAAGTCTGAGTTGTTGTTGCGACTGCAGAGCACAAACCTGGCATTTTTCCACCCAATTAATCAGCATGTGCTTCTGGTTAGCTATTAAGGAAACATGTAGGCTTCTGTTCAGCTGCCTGAATTGATGTGCTCCTCACAGCCTTGTTTTACGCTGCACTTTTAATTGTAATTTTTTCACTTTTTCTTGATCTCAGCCTATTTCAGACATGTTGGAGCTGGCCCCCAGGTCTCATAAAGCCCAGAGAATATAAAATGCACATGAAGCATTTTAGTCTGAAGCACGTGGCTTGCGTTTTTAAGCAGTCTCATTGTTTTACCTCATCTTTATTCTGCAGCAGTGCATAAACTTGTTACAAAACGGGGTTTTTTCTCCAAAAAAGCCCTCTAGACTAATTAGTGTTAATTCTTATTGATTATCAAATTAAATAATCGAAAAGCATTCAAACTTAGTTTCTTTTGTCTCTCCGTCTCTGGCAGTGTGCATGACAAACTGCCCGACTCTCATCGTGACAGTTGGACTTCCAGCCCGAGGGAAAACCTACATTTCAAAGAAGCTCACACGCTACTTAAACTGGATAGGCGTGCCAACAAAAGGTAGGAGCCACTTCCTTAAAATCGTACATAAAGTGAAAACCAACATGGCTCTGTGTTAATAACACAGCTGTCTCCTTTTAACAGAGTTCAATGTTGGCCAGTACCGGAGGGAGTGCCTGAAGATCTACAAGTCCTTTGAGTTTTTCCGTCCAGACAATGAAGAAGGCCTAAAAATCAGACGGTGAGTCTGCACATAGTTTTCTGGATGTCATGCAAAGTTTCATTCCAACCCTTCACCAGACTTCACCAATGTGGTGAAGAGAGGAGGAGCTCAGCTGTGAAATTACCTGCTGGGTTGATCGGTCAGACAGAAAACCTGGTAGCTTTCAGCTATCGTTGGCACATGGATTAACAGCTTCGCTTGGTTTTATGTATAAAGTTTAAGTTCTTTCATGACATTAAAAAAAGAGTGACCACAAAGCCTAAAAAAAATCCCAGTACAAATCTAAAATGTAAAAATCTCTCTCATGTCTTTCCACAGTCAGTGTGCTTTGTCAGCTCTTAATGATGTGCGGCAGTACCTGAGCGTCGAAGGAGGACAGGTTGCGGTGAGTCCTTGATTCTGTCCCTGACGTCTGCTGTAAACCCTAGAACACATAAGCACACAGAACGGCTCCATAACACTTGTTTTCCATGCTGTGCAGGTCTTTGATGCCACTAATACAACAAGAGACAGAAGAAGGACTATCATCATGTTTGCTGAGCAGAATGGATACCGGGTATGTTTAAAGCATGATACTACCTTTTTTTTTTTTTAAACTTGGATTGGCGACTTCTAAGTTAACTGTATTTTCTTGTCATTTCAGGTATTTTTCGTGGAGTCTGTGTGTGAAGACCCAGAGGTCATTGCACAAAATATAGTGGTAAGTTTTGTTTGTGTTTTATTGAATGTAGTAGAATCCAAACAGGACTTTTAACATTTCTGATATACCTCCCCCACTCCACTGGCTGTTCAGAATAAAATAAAAGAGAAGTTTAACTTTAAAATTCGTCAGAACTGAGTTGCAGACATAGACTTTATATGAAACATGGACGTAGCTGGTGTAGCATCACCGATTGGTTAATGAAGTCCAGTTTTGAAGCTTCACGTTGAGCTTTTCAGAGTGCTGTCATCTTGGTGTTATTAAAACACACATCGCAGTTGGGGTTTGGATGGGAATCAGAAAACAAGGATGCTCGTGTGAATGGTTGTTTAGTCGCTACCAATGATTCTTGAACCTAGCTACTGAGACATTAAACTAATCAGGGAGCAGTTCACTGAGGTTGCGGACCAAGATGAGACTTAAAGCAGCATCAGACAGCAAACTTCCCCTTCCTGGTTTCATCCGCTTACATCCTCTCCTTGTGTTCCCTCTTTGTAGCAAGTTAAGCTGGGAAACCCAGACTACATTGACTGCAACTCAGATGAGGCCATTAAGGACTTCATGAAGAGAATAAAGTGTTATGAGTCATCCTACCAGCCTCTGGATGAGGTTCTCGACAGGTGACGACTTACGAGCTAGATTTATTTCTTTTTTTTTCATTTTGCACATTTTACCATAATCTCCTATCTAGGCTTGTTTTGCTTCTTTTTCGCAATGGAGTGGATTTCCATCTTTATCAGCTGCATATCTGCTAGTTAGGTCGTAGCTGCAGTTACATGAAAGGGTTACATTTTAGGATAGCCCCTACTCTCTCACAGCATGCACCCAGCAGTAGAGTGGATGGAATCGGTTCAAGCTTCGGGTGATTAACAGTACGTCTCGTTTCAGGGATCTGTCCTACATAAAGATAATGGACGTGGGCCGTCGTTACCTGGTGAACCGTGTCGTTGACCACATCCAAAGCCGAATCGTCTACTACTTGATGAACATCCACATCACACCACGCTCCATCTACCTCTGTCGCCACGGTGAGAGCGACCTCAACATCAAGGGACGCATCGGAGGAGACTCGGGCTTGTCTGACAGAGGAAAAGAGGTCAGTGTCTGTGCATGCGGAGAAAATATGGCAACACATATGTTTCAGTTCACCGAGCTGATCTAACGCGTCCTTCTGCGGTGCTCTCTTGCCATCCAGTTTGCCAAACGTCTGAGGAATTTTCTCCAGGAGCAAAACATCAAAAATCTTAAAGTGTGGACGAGCCAGATGAAAAGGACAATCCAGACAGCGGAGATCCTCGGAGTGTCGTACGAACAGTGGAAATCTCTCAATGAAATCGATGCTGTATGTCCACCTCAAGTTTTCCTTACTTCCATGCAAAAGTCTTTGTGGAAACATTTTCGTAAATGCTGAACATGTTTCCTCCACTCTTTCCACAGGGTGTGTGTGAGGAGATGATGTACGAGGAAATCCAAGAGCGTTACCCTCTGGAGTTTGCCCTTAGAGACCAAGACAAATACCGGTACCGCTATCCAAAAGGAGAGGTGAGCACAGTTTATAGTTGTTTTTATAAGTTTTGAAAACCTTTGAGAGTGTGACTGATCTGTGAACTTCCTTCAGTCGTATGAAGACCTGGTTCAGCGGCTGGAGCCCGTGATCATGGAGTTGGAGAGACAGGAGAATGTTCTGGTGATTTGTCACCAGGCAGTCTTGCGCTGTATTCTTGCATATTTCCTGGACAAGACTGCAGGTAGGAAGGGCTCAAAGTAGGCAGTTTGAAGTTTTTTACTTTACCATCAGAGTTTGCTTTTTTTAAGTCTGACCCTGAAACTTACTATAACTGTCTGTCACCACAGATGAGTTGCCTTATCTTAAGTGCCCTTTGCACACAGTATTGAAGTTGACCCCGGTGGCTTATGGTAAGTTCTGTGAATTAAAAAGCTGCTAACACGTGCACAGTTATAAATGAGTCCTTAAATTATATTCTTGTTGTATCATTGGAAACAAAATTTCAGCTTGTATTAACTATCAAAAGCAGTTAGATTATTAAACTTAAAGATAAATATTATGAAAATGTTATCAAAGAAAAACACCTGAGATAATAAAAATTTCTGTGTTATAAGTAACTACTGTTTGCTCTCACACAGGATGTGAAGTGGAGTCTTTCTGTTTAAGCGTGGATGCTGTAAACACACAAAGAGACAGACCACAGGTAGGTGTCACCAGCAGCACACGGACCTTTGACCTGACTGCATTTTCTTACCCTGTTACTCACAACTCAGTCAGGAGCTTACCTCACACTATATAATAGGGACCATGGCATCAAATACTATTCCACAAAGAGAATTGATTAAAATAGAGAATAGATAAATATAGAATTTAATGTTTGGGTTAGTGAGAAGTGAACCACCTTCATAGTACAAGTAAACCCAGGATTAACCAGTCCTGTTTGGTATTACAGGGCTTTGGTCTCTCGAGACGCACAACATCTATTCTCACATTCACTGTAGCAGTCAGTGCTAATCCGTCTGTTTCTTCTTATCACACAGAGAATGTAAACTTTCGCACGTTCACTGTCCGTCCTCCAGCGATCCCTGACAGCAATCAAAACAACTGTGAAGTCACTTATTTTTGACATTTCTACCTCTTTTCTCATCAGCTCTGAGTTTGACTTTTTCCTCAAGTTTGCCATCCGAGTAAGAGCTGCATGCTCAGAAGGCAGTTTTAGGATAAATCAATCATCAGTGTGTGTGCTCGTGAATGTGTACCAATAGCTTTGTGTTAGATTGTGGGTGAAACATTGTGTTTGGAGTTTGGAGGCAGGTGATTGATATGATCAGAGTAAGTAAAGGGTATATGTATGGTAATCAAACAAGAAGAAGAAGAAGAAATTGCAAGTTTTATGCTGTGAAATACATTTTAAACTTTGTTTTAAATCCATTTTCTGTCTAATTTGATTATTGAACACAAGTGAACTCGTGCACCTCAGCATTGGTTCAGTTTACTGCACTGACAGAAGTCGACCCATTTTGTTTTATTGTCTTAAGTTTACATTTGTGGCATATGTGTGAACACAATGAGGAAAAATAACAGGGGCATTCCATCAGTGTTTTTAAGTTGTTTTAATACCATTTCCAAAAATTAATTTATTTCCGACTCGCTGATTTTTATTTACATTAATTTTTTATAGACGTGTATTTTATGATTAATGTAGTTTGTTTTCTTAATTGTGTGATGCTTTAAATGTCAACAATTTTGCTGCTTCTAAAATAATGCACAGTTTCACTGTTGCGATCTAGGCTTTAAGTGAACATGTCAAACCTGCAATAGAATTAATACGTTGTTTTACTATAAAATCAGCATTAGTGTTAACTTGATGTGACTAGAAAAAAGACTTGAATGATTTAATCGAATGTAACTCATTTCTTCTCGACTGTGTTGAGTCTTAGACATTGTACACAAAAAATCTAGATAAAAATAAATAAGTTTCTTTCTCACATTTCTATTTTGGTCAAAGTGTTTATTTTCTCAAAGCTAAATTACACTAAGTGATTACACTTAATACAGAAAACTGGCTTCATGTCATACGTGTCAGTGGGGTGTGGGTAGATGTTTGATCGGCGGGCTGATATTAGCCGTGTTGTGTTAGCAATGACATTTATAACAGCTGACAAATGTAAATTGAGTGTTGCAGTATAATGTATACATAGTTTCTCCACCAGAGGGCACCCTGTGGTTTCCCTGTTAGCAAAACACATTTGGAAGGCCACAAATAACAACCAGCTGATCTGAGCATCTGGGCTGAATAAATAACTACACAGAATATCTTATCTGTCAGTGTATAAAAATATCAGATTTTTAAATCACCAAATATCAGTATTTAAAAATCTCCAAAGGTCTCTGGAATATGTTTTAATTATTTCAATAGTTTAAACTGTTTTTTTTTTTTAATATCATAGATAGAATCGCCGTAGCTGCCCTCACAGGGTCTGCTAGTACCATTTCCTTATACTGAAAATGGATATCAGGTAAATAATGAACAAGTGAATTAATGCAAGACTAATTTTTTTTTAATCTTCCAGAATGTGAATGTGCAGCGCAGCACCGAAGACGCTCTGCAGACAGTCCCTGCTCACTTCTAAGCACCTCCACTTCCTGTTCCTGCCGAGACCTCATCTGACTGTTTTTTTTAGGACTTCTGAACAGCATTAACGGTGCTGCTCGGCTGCTGAATGAGGCAGCTTTTTGCCTGTCTCAGACATCTTTTTACACTCTCATAGTAAAGCACTTTCACTAAATGTCCTCCGTTTTATACATTTGTTTTAATCGTACAGTAGCTTGACTCTCTTTGGGGGGGCAACAAAAAGCCAGATGTTAATATTTTTTTATATGTGGACCTTCTTGCAACGATATTAACTTTAATCATTGTCTTCCATGATTATATTTAATATTTACTGTATTGCGGGCATTTGTATACTGCCACATGGGCCTGTTGTTTGTGAAGGTGTTTTCATGTGATGACAGAGAAGGGGAAAAAAAACACTAATCCCAAATTGCTTTAAGTGTTTTCCTTTTCTTGGTTGTTAACATTTCATTTTTTTTTTAAAACTAAATGGAACAACATGCCGTGACTGCTCTCGGTGTGTGTCATAAATGAAATCATTCCAGAGGCCAAGCAAAGCAAATTTTACAGCGAGCAACCCACCCCACTCCTGAAAAACATTACTGGGTTGAGATAATAAATTGCATGTAGCGTGTTTTCTCAAAAATGTAAGCCGATATGCTACAAATCTGAAATGAAGCACTTCCATTGATGTAATCATGATGAAACCAAAAGCTATTTGTGTCTAAGACTAAAAGTTAAAAGCAGTTTTGGCCTTTAAATCACTCTAACCTTCACAAATGAGTATAACATAAAACTGTGAAAACTGTACATGCATGTTTGTTAAATGTGTGTGTAAAACCACGTGTATTATAGTTTTTGTGGGGTAATGGCGTATATAACTATACTGGAAAAAAATAACCCAAAATGCCTTGTCTGTTTCCAGCTGATAGACCTCAATAAATTTAAATGTTTATTGTAAAGAAAACTGGAGTTGTGTTTAAAGCCTAAACAGAGATCATAAAAAATACAAAGCATATTGTTTTTTTTATTCGTCTTCATTGCCAGCAAATGTATTCATGTTTCATTGACGACAGACTCATCTGTGTACTTGTGAACTAAAGCAAGAATCGTTACCTAACTGATTGCATTCATGGGTTAAAGTTTTTTTGTAACAAAACAGTAAAAGGAAATGAATATGCATATAGTATATATATTGTATATATATTTAAAAATATTAAATTATCTGAAAAAAAATCCATATTAGCCTGTGCTCATGAATATCGATAACTCTTTTTAAGGACCTGCCCTGACTCATTATGTTCCAAAGGCAGAAATGAATGTTTCACGCGTGAATGTTCATTATGTACAACCATCAACATTTCTGAGCACAGAGGGAATTTAAGTTTAAAGGCTAAAAGCTCATTGGCCTGTACATCTTATGTAGCTCAGCTTTTATTGGCTGATCATAGTTTGTCTCCTCTGCTGTGAACGCTCCACAGTGACGGCCAAGATTGCAAAAGGAATGCATTTTTTCGAGTTTCCTCGTTCTCAGAACTGCAAAAGAAGAACAAAAAGCAATGAAAATCATATTTTAACTCTTGGTCATGTTTATATGAAGTTTTGCACATGAAAGAATTACTGAGACTCACATTTTTGAGGAACTCCTCAGCGACGATGCGAGCTCTGGCATTGACAGACAGCTTCATTTCACTGATCTCCTTGTCAATTTCCTCCATGAAATGAATGACAAAGTCCACTAGCTTATGCTTGTACATCTGTTCCGTGTGGAAATTGGTGATGAGAAAGCTGATGTCATAGCCCTGTGAAATGAAAGAAAACAGAATATTGATAATCTCATCACCACGTTTACCAACTTGAACTGAATGCTGTTGACTTCAAAAACTAATATTAATCTCAATACTCGAATCAAGGAGCTTGTTATTTGCAACTTAACTTTATCTTTTATTTGTGGAAAACACTGGAAGTAAACTGCCAGCTTCTATTTTAACCTAAAACAATGTTCAAGAACATGTCAATACCTAAATATCTATAAAGTTTTTGTGTTTAATAATGTTTTTGACACTTACAGTATAAATTAATCTAGTACAACACTGTCTATGTAAGTATAATGTAATTTTTATTAGCAGCAGTGTCAAACATAAGGCCCAGAAAAGACTAGAATCCGGCCGGACAGATTTAGAAAATGTGAGGGTGTGCATACAGTTTGAACTTTTAACTATTTTCATAAATTTTACTTTTTAATTTTACTTTTCTTACTGATAAACACTGCCCACCCCTTTCATGCTACATAAAAACAGTTAACAAAAAGATAAACAATTAAATGACAGGAAAGTTCTTGTTTCTCAACTATTAAGGAGTCCACAGTAAATGAGAAAATGTTATCTTTTACAATTACAGGACAGTCTGTGCAATAAACTATCATAAGATTTTCTGTATTTTTGCACATTTACCATGTGCAAAATGACCCATTTGTGGCATTTATGCACCTATAACATGTTATAGGCATCGCATCAACTTCATTTCACAACAGTACCATCTCATTTATATACACAAAGTTATGAATGACATGTCACCGTGTTACTACTCCTCTGTACTACTATTATCATTACTAGTAATAATACCAATAATAACGATGTGGGTTAAACTCGTCTTTAACGTTATCTTTAGTTTCTTTGGCAAATGAATTATAATAAAATATGAGTGTAGAAAGCTGCAGGACGTAAAATATTTTTTTCATGTTTTAAATATAATCTTTATTGTCAGTGGCAACAAAATGCCCAACACCTAACAGGAACCATTCTCACTGATGCGTTTTCCACTTACCTCCACTGGTTTCCTCCTCAGGATGAAGAAGTTCTCTGCTCTCATCATCATGAAGCGCATGAACTTATGGCACAGAATCTTCTCAATCTCATCGGCCTAGAACAGAAGATTATTTTAAAAATAACAATGGCGATTATAGACAGCTGTGACTTTTACATAACCAACATCTGGTCTGAGTCGGGGTCTGCACTCACCTGCTTGACAGCGATGCTGACTCTGACAGAGTTGATGGAGCCTTCGATCAGAACCTTCTCCTTGTCATTACGGCTGATGATTACAGGCTGGAGGAGCAACTCTTTACTGCTCCTGAAAATACACACACAGACTATTAACTCTATCGGTCCACGGGCATTGTGATGTTACAACTCCTTCAAGTCTTACACTCTTGCTCTGCTCACCTGACTTCCACCTCCGGCTTGTTGTGTCTCTCCACCACTTGTGAGGAGAAATTCTCCAGGCAGAGAGCGGCCTGCAGTGTGGCACGCACAGCGCTGAGATAGGGGCGCAACGTTGCTGTCTGAGAGTGAAAAACAAAGGAAAAACACAAGAGTATATTTTCTTACCATGTCTGTAAGGTACAGCTAAGTCTGACTAGACAAGAGGTCATTAGTGTTTTATACAGTGTCTGCTGCTTGCAATACTTGCTTATGTTCAAAAGGCGTGTCAACTCAAAATGCTTCCCGTCCCAAGATAAAGGAATCCATAACAGGAGAAACAAACCACTACCGACGCTGGTGTAATAGATATATAAAATCTCAATCAATAAGGGGGAAACCAGCATAATACATGCAGCTGCTGTAAGCCATGTACCCTGCATGATTTGTCTCTAAACGTCCTCTGATTCTTCTAGATTTTTATTTTGTCAAAAGCTGTAACACTGATTCATTGTTGGCACATGGACGATAGGAGACTGGTTTAAATTTACTGTAAAAAACATTCACAAAAGGAAGTTGTCAGCAGCTGCAAGTTAGCAACTTCCCATATGTAACTGACAATGTGATGTGACACAGATGTTATAGTAGGGTTAATAAGCATTTTACCCTTAATTAGAAATAAATTGTGAGAGATTAAAATTGATGTGGTCAAGTGAATCATCTTTAACCATATATATGTGTACACCAAGAAAACATTCCTAACATGGTTGGGGTGGGGGTTTTCGGGGATGACTGTGGCTCCATCCAAAGAGCATGAAAGGGGTGAATTGTTTGCTCAGTATTAAAATTGATGTGAGTCATATGTTATGGCATTTGCACTCACCAGAGCTAAACCCAGTTGAAAACCAAGGGAGGATTTTCAATTGCCGAGTTAGCCCATACTGAGATACATACTGTTTGACGACTATGTTTAAGGGATCCTCATCGAACATGTTTTAATTTTATTTTATATTTGTAAAGCGTTTGTGAATATTACCAAAGAGGATTGTTTTTCAACTGTCAAAAGCTGGTAATGACTTCATTCATTTTTATCCTCTGACCACATGCATACATTCAAATAATTAAAAAACTAAAATTGGACAACAGTAGACTAGAAAAGCATTGTCAGATCTGATGAGTCTCATTTTCTGCTGATAGTGTCAACAGTCAGATGGTAGCATCAACATTTTAGGTAAAAAAACAAAAGACAAAAACATGAAAGCATGGATCCATCTAGGAATTGAACACCATTTAAATCCCACAGAGTACCCGAGTATTGTTGAGTGCAGTGCACCCATTTTCTGATGACTGCAGGATAAGACACCATTTTTCCTAGCTCAGGACATCTCAAACTGGTTTTTAGAACACGACGAGAGATCAGATATGAATCCAATAGAGCACCTTTCTGATACGGTGTTATAAAAGGCTTTGATTATGGACATGCACTCAACAAATCTGCAGCAACTGTGTGATGCCATCGTGCCAAAATGTCTCAAAATCTGTGATGAATGTTTTCAGCACCTTGTTGAATCTGTGCTATTAACAATTAAGACACCTCTGAAGCAAAACGTACTAACAAAGTGTTCCTAATAGTGTTTGATGAGTGTTGCCACATGCCGTTCAACAGTCAGTAAGACGAATGGAAATGCAAGAAGCTATATATGCAACATCGCTAAGCAATTAGATTTTTTTTTTTTTACATAAACTCCAGAGGGTGCAGCTCCTCCACCCCAAATCTCTCCTTTTCAAACATGCCATCAGATCAGCTGTGACCAGCAGCTCGCCAGATGCAACCTTCTCTTTTCAACACAGTAGAGAGCACTGTACGCCATTTAACAATTAATATTACTACAGAGTAAGGACATATCTCTTCTCGCCATCAGCATGAACTATAGCCAAACAGCAATCTGCCTTTTCTTTTAGCAAGGAAACTAGCTAGCTAAAATTAGCCTGTTAGCTATCCGGCACACTAGCTACTGTAAGTGTCACAAATGGGGAGTAACAAAATCCGTTTATGGATGCATTTTCAGTTAACGAGCTACAAACCCAAAACCCACATCGCCGAATATGTACGACTGTTCAGCTATGTCGTTTCAAAAGGACATATGTGTAGTTTCTCTTACCATTTCTCAGTGTCAGGAGAGGCGGCTAAAGGCGGAAGTAGCTGCACTAACGGAGCCTCTTCCGTGAATATCCCGGAAATCATCCGCGGCTGCCTTCGCTGTGATAATACTGTCGATCTGTAACCAAGCAAATACAGGGCCAGTTTGGCCGATACTAGTATTGATATTGGCACTTATAATTTATAAAAGAAGGGTAGCACTACTTATGTAGAACTGTATTACGAACAGTTTGTCATGACTTGAGATCATAATCATCATCAATTTGCAAATCTGAACTTTCCACAATAATTAGTTAAGACAACAAACCACGCCTTTCAGGTTTTCATATATATCGAAACTATTAAGTTAAAAAGGAAAGCAAAATGAGTGTCTGTTAAAGCTAATTAACTTCAATCAACATTATAATGCACTAATGTGAAATATTTGGAGATAATATATCTGAATTTCAAGAGTGGGACCACAAGTCTAGACATGCCCCTTCCGGTTCTCTGTCTTATATGACCCCTTGTAATACAAGCGGTTTGTTCAGTCCTAAATTGCCTCAATTCATGCTCATACCATCTGCCATTATCTACTAGAGACACACTGTCAAACCTAAATTAGAATGTGATCCCAGCTAGTGATCATGTCTTAGTTTCCTTAAATGGCCTAGTAAGAGAGTCCAGTAAAGCAGCTATAATTGCTCACCTAACTGGAATGCAGCTTTTGCAGTTGTCAGTAACGCCTGAAGAGCCTGCAGGTATTATTGCTTTTTCTGGTATTCTTGCTCTGCCTGAAAAGCAGAGCAAGAATACCAGATGCTTACTTGATTCCTTTACAATTCTATATTTTCAGAGTTCTGTACACAGTACTTCATACTACTGCTCAGTGGCGCACACTTAAGTAAGCCCTATGCTTATTTTGAATATGGATACATAGAAATGCTTTTATCTGAGCAAGGCCTGTCTGCAACAGGATGCATTGCTCTGTTGTATAAGGTCATTCCAACATGTTAGAAGTTATTCTGGGTGATTCACATTTTTTCTTTAAGGTTATGGGAATCTATTGCTCTTTTTCTAACTTTTTTTTAGTGTTTTGCACTGATCCATCTATTTTCATCTGATTATGTAATTCAGGGTGGCAGTGGGGACTGGAGCCTATCCCAGCTGTCATAGGGCAAAAAGCAGGTTACAACATAGACAGGTTACCAATCTATCACTGGGGTAAAATATAGAGACAGAAAATTATCTTCATATGCATGGTGATGCAGTGATTAGCACTCATTGCCTCATAGCAAGAAGGGCCTAGGGCCTTTCTCTGTTGAGTTTCAGTGTTCTGTCCAGGTACTCTGACTACATACAGTCCAAATACATTTTTGGGGTTAGGCCAATGATCAACCCTAAAATGACTGTAGGTGCGTGAATTGGGTCTTTTGTCGGAAGCGAATTTATCCCAAGTAGCCACATCTGCCACTAAAAACCGAGAACATCAGTGACGTAGTAGCTCATCCAGCTCACTATGCATCATAATTCATAGGTGATGGCAGTACTAATTGTGTGGAGTTTGCATGTGCTCACTGTGCCTGCATGGGCTTCCTCCCAAAGTTCAAAGACATGCTTGTTAGGTTAATTAGTGATTCTAAAGTGGCTTTGGATGTGAGGTAGACAAAGTCCTTTAATAGTATAGAATAAAACACTGCACAAATGTTCGGTTAAAGTCTCTGAGTGGTCAGTAGAAAAGCTCCATAAATGCAAGTAAATTATATGAAAATCAATTCAGAAGTCAAGGAGGCTCAAAAACAGTCATTAATATTGCAAATTCCTATCATTCACTGGCAAATGAAAGACTTTAAGTTCAGGAGTTTTACAACTACATTGAAATAAAAAAAAACATGAGAATATATGTATCATTATGTCAAAGGACTGACTATATTATTTTGTTAACATGGTGATAGAAAGGATCCGACATCCAGTCGGGAGTCAACAAATAGAACCACTTACTCATGAACGATAAAATCACGATCATCATGTTCTAACAAGATACAAGTTATATACAACAAGTATGGCAAAATTATATTTCAAGTTATGACATAAATTTAAGTAGTAGTAGGAGGAGTTTTGTGGAAGGATGAACACTAGACACCTCTAGCTAAAATTGCAGTTCCCTTAATGGCCACTTGAGGGTGTCTTGTAAAGCAAGTCAAACCAGACAGGGTAAAATAATGCTAAATAGCATTAAAGACCATGTTTAATATAAAGCAAAAAATGTATGTACAAAGTATCTTTTAAGATAAATATACATTACAATACAGTTTTATTTATATAGCACATTTAAAACCAAAGTTTAAAACCAACTAATCCACCAAGTCCACAGATCTCAGGCTCAGAGAGAGAGATGTCTTTTGTACTCTAACTCTGTCTTTGTATGCTGCAGGCCCTGATCACATGACCTCTGGGATATGCTGGAGGTATATGGATGAAAAAGTTCACTGATGTACACTGATACTCATCTATTATTAAAATAAACCAAAACAAATACAATTTTAAAAGACAACTTAAAATATACCTGGAAGTTCATCGGGAGTCAGTTCAGCTGAATGAGCAACAATGTGATATGTGAGTATTTAGAAGAGTTTGTCAGTGGTACAACCTGCAAAGTTCCAAGAGGTCTTGTTAAGATAATAACCATCAAAACAAATGAGCAACTCAATCCTAATAAAGTGAGACATGAGTAATATTCAGTCCAATTCAGAGCAGGACACAATGGAATTTGACTCAGTTTCTTAATAGATTTAAAGTGATAAAAGCCAAGATGAATGAGAGATTTAATGCAAGCATTCAAAGTGAAAAATCAGTCAAAAGTAACCCCAAGATTCCAGAGAGAGACGCTACAAATGTACATTAATTTGTGTATGAAGAGAGAGGGGGCCCTTTCCATTTGAAGCGCATTGTGTGAAGGGTAGTGTTGGTGGAATGAACAATGGCATGGAGGAGGGTGAACACTCGGCTGTTTCCCTTCCCTGGGAGTGAGGTGGAGGTGATGTAACCAAGGTGACAGTGTGCTTCCAAAAAGCCATGAGACAAAGATGGTCCACGTTTTCCCTTAGCAGCTGCATCTTTTTGTTGAAGACTTAGATTCGTCATTCTCTCCAAATATTATGGGCCCTGGGAAGTCAGGATACAACTCCAAATCTGTCTCCTGTGAGGACTGAAAAAAAGCCAACAGAGTTTTTAAAAAGTCAACAATCACACAATGCCACAATATATTTAAAAACCAAATCTTTTTTCTCATTTGATAAAACTGTAACTTACCTGTTTGAGTGCACTACGTGCGATTGTCTGGAATGCCTGTTCTAGATTTGTGGCGTCTTTTGCACTGGTCTCGAAGTAGGAGATGTTGTTCTTACTTTGACACCAGGCCTGAGCCCCTTTGGTGGTCACCTGTGGATATACAATATTATTAATGATCACCTAAATTATACTCACTGGGACAGGTTGGACCCCTGTTTGCTTTCCGAACTGCCTTATTTCCTTATAACGTAGATTCAGCAAAGGGCTGGAAATATTCCTCCGAGATTCTGACTCATTCTAATTTGGCAAAGTCACACAGTTGCTGCCGATTTGTGAGAACAGTGTGAACACTTTGTAATTGCTCAGTTTTCTGCATTAACAGATCAAAAAGTGTGATCTAATGTTTAAGTCAAAAGTACAGATAGACACACTATTCTTATCTTCCTATCTTTAGTTGTGGGACCACAACTATTTCAGTTAACCTACTGTAACTAACAGAATTTGTCTACCAGTAGACTAAAGAATTTCTAAACCTTCAGATTACTTTGTGACACTTTATGAAAATCAGCAGATGAAGAAAAATAAGTAGAAGTGTACAGGCAGAAAAATAGTGAAGGAGGCACTTTTAAGAGCAGAAGGAAGTTTTAAAAAAAATGAATTAAACTAAAAGACAGACAAATTGCCATTAAAATAAATAATAAATAAAACCAAACTTGGGAGTTGATTACTATACAAAAGAATGTGAAATGTAAAATGATCAAACAGAGAGTAGGAGTAAGGAGCTCCTCTAGTACTGGAGGCTTTTATTCTTCAGCAGCTGGCAACCAATATGCAGGCTGTCACTGCCACCTACTTGACTGGATTGGTGATGCAAGACTGCAAACAGCAAGAGGCACCGTAAGATGGGAGGTTCCCATCCCATAGACTTTGTGCAGTTATCTTCACAAGCCAACTGCACTGTTTACCTTTCAGCCTTTATCTTAGTTGAAAGATGCAGAATTTCACTGTGTCCTTTGTATTTACTAAAGTTTAATAAATCATGTTCCACTGTTTTCCTTTTGACATTTTTTCCCACACTGAAACCAACACGTTGTGGTGTCCATTTCCAGTTTTTTGTTGCACTTTGGAGAAAAGTCTAGTGTTCGCAATCTGTTGGCAACCAAAACAATTGCAAGCTGGTTTTTGGCCAGGGAATATACATTCAGCCCTCAGGACCAGAAGTCACCAGAGGGTCACTAACCAGTCTTTAGGCCTGTATGACTGGGATGTTGACATGTTGATCCTTGGCTCTATGTTGTCACAATTATTGTTACACATCCAAAGCCACAAGTCAGTAGCTTTAGATGCAGAGCACCACAAGTTCAAGTTTCTATTCTCTCTGGCAAAATGACTGTAGCTGTGACCAGATGTTTTTCTGAGACTTCTAAAACACCATCAGTAGGCGTCAGGCACAAGGATGGTGTCTGAGCTTTTTATAAACCAGACCATACTCAGCAGAAAGGGCAGAGCAAGCTTCCTGGGACTTATCTGCTAATTCACACTGCAGCATTATGGCCCACACATGCTGAGGCCAGTGCAGTGAAACCTCTATGCATTCGAATTCATTGAAAAAAGTCTCAGTTCTGTTCTCACAAAACACTGGAACTGGGTGAATATTTCTACAGCACACACCTGTACACAGACAGTAGCAGAACGAGAGCTTGTCAGTGCCAGTCAATGCAACCTAACATCTGTCTTAGCCTCAGTTTCTTTAGTTTAAACTCCCACCTATGCTGGAACTCGCTCTATTGCCCCTGCTCCAGCTGACAGCATGCAAGATGGACCTTCAGCTTAGCATGTATCTTAAAACTAGCAGCAGATCTGGCTCTTCCAACCCTACCACACTCAGTGCAGTGGACATTTCTTCCTAGATTTGATTTTTGAAACACCAGAAAATGTTTTACTCTGCTTTCATTTATAAAACATATCAGAAAAAATGTGTTTTTCACTAGAAATATGTAAGAGTCTTAAAAATTTATCTTTAAATCTTATCCATTTATTGACAGACTTGACAGACAAAATAAACCCTGATTTCATAAGAGCCTGCTTTATCTTTTCCCATACCTTAGTCATATCTGTGGTATGTAAACAGTCATCACATTGTTACTAACAAAACAGAAAGTCTACTGCTCCAGCTGTCTTACGCTAATATGTAGCAGTATTTCCTCAAATCTCATCCTAATTGCTTCATAACATACAGTACACATGTATTCAGAGTCTGCCTTGTAGGGGCTTAGAGTGCAAGCAACGATTTAACCTACTCAATTAGGCTCTCTCTGCCTGGCCTATATTGCCTCCACTCGTGGAAGTGGGAGGCCAGTTTTTTTTTTATATATATAAAAACAGCTTGAATAAAGAATAAAGCAGTTTTACAAAAAGAATAAAGAACCAGGCAAATGTTATGTGATATAGTTTTACCTGGTCGTTGCATAGTTCTGTCCCCTAATGTCTGTTCATTCAGGTACATTCATCTGCTTTTGAATGATATCAAGTGTGATTTAGACAGTCAGTCTATAACACTTCAGGCAGTATTTTAATAGAGACACAAACACTTCCATCAGCTTTCATTTTAGTCAACAGACATCAGTCAGATAATCTGTTAAAACACAAGCACTTCAGTTCCCTCATGAGCTGGAAAGCACCTGCATTCTTTCTGATGGGAAATTCAATACCAGTACTGTGCTATGGTAGAGACAGCCTTTTAAACAAAACACACTGAACCCAGGCCTTTTTGTCTCAGGAATCTCATACCAACCTGTCTGTTTTTCATGTCAATCTTGTTGCCTAGCACCACAAATGGGAAGTTCTCAGGATTTCGAGGGCAGGCCTGGCACAGAAACCCGTCCCTCCAGCTGTTGAGCGATTTGAAGGTTTTGGGATCTGTCAAGTCAAAAACCAGAACACAGCAGTCTGCTCCACGATAGAACGCAACACTCAAAGACTGGTACCTCTCCTGGCCAGCTGTGTCCCAGATCTAGGCAATGAAAGAGGAACACAGTTAGTACCAGGACACCAAGACTAGAGATAATACTAAACAATGTCCTACTAAGGACCTGGAAAAGTCTTTTCTCAATAAAGCTATGCTTGAAGCTTTGAACATTTACATCTTCATTTGTCCTCATATGATCAAAGAGTCCATCTGCTTTTTATGCCCCACCTGTAATACAACAACCTGGTTGTCCACCATCAACTCCTTCGTCAGGAAGTCTGCTCCTATCGTGGTTTTGTATTGGTTTTTAAACCTCTTGATGACATACTGTTCCATTAAGGAGGTCTTTCCAACACTGAGAAAAGAAACAGCACCACAACAGAAATATGAAATATGCAGCAATTAGAATACCATCACTCACTGAGTTTGGTGATATATGAATGTGTTTAAAGCTTTCATTAATTTCCATTTCAAGTTGAGTTTAAATAGAAGCAGGATGCAGTATAGGCAGGTTGAAATATGTCTGCCCCAGACATATCACTAACCACTTTAACATGTGGTCTGTATAGCAGTATAGCCGGTTATATTGTTTATATTCATGTGATAAAGGAAAATAAAATAAGACTACGATAACATTATCTATCCATTATAAGAAAACAGATTCAGTAAATTCAGTTTCATCTCTGATCAGTACAAATATGTAAATATCCGCGTGAGTGAGAGAGCAGTGATTGGTACAAGGAAACAAGTCTGACAAGGCAAGAAAATGTTTGTTTCGCTCTTAGCTGTGGATATCTTATAAACAGCTTTGTGTTGTTATGCACCTTTAAACCACCTTCATTAAGCAGTTTTAGAGAGTCCTTTAAACAGTGTTTCAGCAGCTAAGGTATAACTGTGCAAAAAACAGCATTAACGAAGTCTTACATGCAATACATGTTAATAGTTAATATTCTGACTGCTGACAGCTTATTGCACAACAACAACTTGTGCCAGCGACAAAGTAACACCCTTTAAAATGACAAGAAATCAACCTCAAAACCTCACCCTGAATCTCCCAGGATGACAACTTTCAGGAGCACTTTCTTCTTAGATGTCATTTCTCCACAGATGCAGTAAGACAAAACACAAGAGGGTTTAGTTACTAATGCTTTCCTGACTTTGTCATTTCAAGTCACAACCTAACCTGGAGCTTTCTATAGTTTAGGAGCAACACAATAGGTAAATCAGTTTATTTAGAGACTGGCCTATCAGACAACTTTATGTGTTGCGTTTCATGGCCCTGAACCAATCATGTATGAATGCCACTCATTCCAGTCATGTACCTTATAACCTGTTTGGCAAATCATGAGGAACTTCTTAGTTACTTCTTAGTAATACTGACTCCTCCTCAAAGTCAAACCAGGTGACATCACATGTTTCAGCTGATTTCGGTGTCACTAAGCTGACAGCATACAGATCTCAATCCACTGTCAAGCTTTGTAAGGCATAATTTTGAAAAACAACCACAATCACCAACTTAAAATGCATGTATATGTATTTTTACTTATACATTGATTAAAAAATTTGTTTGCCACACTGGATGTGGCTGACTGACCTATAGCATCGGTCAGATAGATCCAGTGTTTCAACTGGATGGTTTCAACTGACTTTTACACACTATGCATAGGAGCAACACTCTCTTTAACTTTTCATAGCATGCTATGTGGTTTTACTTTCACTTTGCAGTGTGTTACATCTTACAGTTGATGGTGGAATATCTAAGAGGGAAAACATTTCAACAACTGAATTGTTGCTGTTACAGTACGACACTCGAATTCAGAGAGCTCTTTAGAACAACCCATTCTTTCACACATTTTTGTAAAGGCAGACTGCATGGCTCAGTGCTTGAGCTGTGGCAATGGGACGGAAATATCAGAATCTCAAGTCTTTATACTCAGCACAACATCTGTTGGAAAAACGTTGATGGTAGTGTCAGAATTAAAAAATTAAATCTGTTGAATGTATGGCAATAGATTTTATTTTGTCCTCAAGCTTGTTGGTACAAGAAATGGGTGTTGTATGATCAGACAATGACGGGTAGGTGTGTGACCTGTGAGTCACAAATGAAATAAAAACTATTCAACACAGAAAACAAACAAGACCGGTCATGTTTGCCCAGCAACACAAGCACAGAGATGTCTAGCCTCTAGCATATTTATTTAACATACTCTGTCTATTTAAAGACGTCAATATTTCCCCAGACAAAATTTCACAAAGAGGAGGGGGCATTTTATGATGCTTTTTATGGACAGGAGCTTTATCCCTGCTGTGCAGTGAAAATGCCTAAATAACTTTTTATGTCCCCCATCATTTTTCCTGAGGGGTGGTTTAGGAGTCATCTACGAATCAGATTGCCTGTAGTTTGATCCCCAGCTTCTCCAGTCTGAATGTTGAACCCTGAGTTGCCATGTTTGCAGTTATCCTGGGGGATATTTACCGTTTTCATTAAAGTTGGTTGTTCCATCCTGTGTTCGAAACTTTTGAGTTCAGAATTTTTGAAATGGGTGAACAAGGAAGTGAGTTAGTTCCAACTTGAAAATTTGAATTGTCACTGACAATTATAAGCAGTAGTTCCTCTAAATGTCACTTACTGCCTCTAAAAGTAAAGCAAACAATAGCTAACTAACTACATGGATTTTTCTAACAAAATTAGTGGCATGCTTTGTTGTAACAGACTGCTCCTCTAGATTTTTCCTCTGTTAATTTCAACTGCTGAACTGGACCTTGGGAGAGGCTGATGACACCTTTTTGAAGCTTTGAAGAGAATCTAACAAATAGGACAGTGGTGCTTCACTTTTGGTGAAAACAATTACACTAGTCTGTTACAGTAGTTCAGTTTTTAGTTGTTCGGTCCTTTTGGTACCATTCAAATGAGCTTGAATCACTTTCTTCCCCATTTTGAAGCTCAGTTTGATCTTCAGCAGGTCATTTTGACCATGTCTGCTGTGTGTTTCTGCCATGTGATTGGCTGATTAGAGATTTGAGCTAATGAGCAGCGAAAAATACATACCTATACAAGTAGTTTTTTCTCCTTTACTTAAAAAACCCCAAACCAATAACACTAATTAACAATAACACAAAAAAATGACAGCAGTTTTCTGCACCTATGATTGAGGCCTTACACAATTACACACCTGAGGGGGAGTGTCTGAATGGAAAAAGAAACAATTTCATCAACCATACCTACAATGAGACAAAGAATGCCAGACTGTTAATATATTCAAGACTTTTATTTTTTGATGTCCGAATTTTCTTTGACAACATTGTTTGCATTGCAGTAATTTTGTTCTTGTAAGGAGGAGTACTACCAGGACAAATAATTGGATATTTTCATTAAATGGAAAGATAGAACATCCATTTGATTTAAGTCCATTATACCTTTACCATCTATACACTGTAATACACAATCCGTTAAAAATATTAAGTACTTAGCCAACCTGAGCTACAAGCAGATAGATAGAATAGCAAGAACGAAGACATGACAGAAGACAGGTGTAAGCTGTGTTGGTGATGCGTATTGTAATTCCATAGCGCTGAAAGACGTCTGATGAAAGGACAGAACATATACAGCAGTAATAGTAGCAGTACAAGTAATGTTACACAAAAGCCAATTATTAATATATCAGGGATAATTAATCCATGTTCTACACTGACTTCCTTATCAGCTTTTACTTTGAGTCTACTTAATAACATTTCTTCTGCGCTGTTTAGGCAGTTATTAAACCCTTTAAGCACACAATCATGAAGGGCAAAGGCAAAGACAATCACCAGAGTGTTCAACAAATTCTCAGGACATATCAAAAAGGAAAGCGTGAGGAATTCTAATTTGAAAGGCATTTGGCAGCAGACGTTGCCCAAAAATCAGTCATCCCCGTATAACGTTTAAAAGGCAAAAAAACAAAACAAATCAAAAAACATACAAAGTGCAAAACAAAAGAAAAAAGTGTGTTTCAGATTGGCTTCAAAAACATCATCAGCCAATTAATACATCTGTATATATAGTTCTGCTAGATTATTCATTGATAGATGGGCAAAAGAAAGCAAAAGAGAAATCAGAGAATGCGAAACTTGGGATGCTGACATTAGCCAACATTGCCTCACATTGGAGATAATCAGCTAGGACATCTAGAGTTCCCGATTGCACTCTGAAAATTGCTCCTTCTTGTCCCCCTCAGCGTGACTGTTAGGACTCATCTGCACAAATGGGTGGCTGGGACAGGAGATCACTCACAATCAACTCAGGGACTGTGAGTTCAGAGGGGGGCTGGGTGTCATTATTCTCTTGTGTGGTCTTTGGGCACTGGACTTGTCAACATATTTTACAAGAGAACACTAGTGTATTAATTTGTGTATTAATTGTGAGGGGGACACATCCATGTGCAGCGCATTGTGCGAAGGGTCGTGTCGGTGGAATGAACAATGGCATGGAGGAGGAAGACCAGTAGGGAATTCCGTTCCCTGGGATTGAGGTGGAGGTGATGTAACCAGTGATAGGGCGTTTCCAAAAAGCCAAGAGAGAAGATGGTCCAAGTTTTCTCTTAGCAGCTGCAGCTTTCTGTTGCGGGTTTAGGTCCTTCATTCCCTCCCAGCTTTATGGGCCCTGGGAAGTCATTATACAACTCCACCTCTGTCTCCTGCAAGGCATCAAGAAAAAAAAGTTAAGTAAAGCCGAAAGATTTTTAAAAAAGTCAACAATCACACAATGCAACAAGCAGTTTCAACCCCACCGTATCCCCCATTAAACTGTAACTCACCTGTTTGAGTGCGTTACGTGCGATTGTCTGGAATGCCTGTTCTACATTTATGGCTTCTTTCGCACTGGTCTCAAAGTAGGGGATGTTGTTCTTACTTTGACACCAGGCCTGAGCCCTTTTGGTGGTCACCTGCGGATATAGAGAGAGAATGAGTCTATCGACAATAACAAGTTAAAATAAGTTGTAAAATACAATGCAATAATTCTTTGTTCTGCATTATTTGATTATGATATAGGTATAATATTTTGGTCGCAAGCATACAAAGTCATACTATTCTTATGAAAAAAAAATATTCCCAGTGCTGGAGGAAAAGAAAGCCTTGATTTTTCAGCTGCATTTGGGCAGCAATAACTGCTCAACAAGTATTTCTCATAGGTAAGTGCACAACTTTCAGATGGAAAATGTATAATTTCTTCTCAAAGAAAATGCTTTTATTTTGGTTTTTGGATATCTGGCATGAACAGCTTTACTAATGCGTCAATTCACATTCTAATGTTGCATTATACATGCTTCCCTTAGGCAGTATCATCAGAAGACACAGTATACATTTTCACTGCTATGCAGATGACACCCAACTTTATCTATCCATGAAGCCAGATAACACACACCTATTGGTTAAACTGCAGGAATGTCTTAAAGACATAAAGACCTGGATGGCCTCTAACTTTCTGCTGCTTAATTCAGATAAAACTGAGGTTATTGTACTCGGCCCTGAAAATCTTAGAAATATGGTATCTAATCAGATTCTTGCTCTGGATGGCATTACCTTGGCCTCCAGTAACACTGTGAGGAACCTTGGAGTCCTTTTTGACCAAGATATGTCCTTCAATGCACATATTAAACAAATATGTAGGACTGCTTTCTTCCATTTGCGCAACATCTCTAAAATTAGAAATATCCTGTCTC
>VUQR01036290.1:0-18114 GCA_015108515.1 Hemichromis elongatus
CTCCCCAGCCACCTCTTCCAGCTTATCCGGGGGAACACCAAGCATGCCAGCCGAGAGATATAATCTCTCCAGCGTGTCCTGGGTCTGCCCCGGGGCCTCCTCCCAGTGGGACATGCCCGGAAAACCTCACCCAGGAGGCGCCCGGGGGGGCATCCTTGTCAGATGCACGAACCACCACAACTGGCTCCTTTCGATGTGGAGGAGCAGCGGTTCTACTCTGAGCCCCTCCTGAATGGCCGAACCTCTCACCCTATCTCTAAGGGAGAGGCCAGCCACCCTTCAGAGGAAGCCCATTTCAGCCGCTTGTATTCGCAATCTCGTTCTTTCGGTCACTACCCACAGCTCATGACCATAGGTGAGGGTAGGGGCGTAGATCGACCGGTAAATCGCTTTTACACTCAGCTCTCTCTTCACCACAACGGACCGGTACAGCGTCCGCATCACTGCAGCCACTGCACCAATCCGTCTGTCCATCTCCCAGTTGTATATTGTTTTAATTTGAATTTTAAAGTGCCTTTGGGCTTTAGAAAAGTGATGTTTTATTAGCATTGTGTTTTACCTACTTTTTGTTTGTCATTCTCTGCGGTCTCCTAGTACTTGTGCTGTGTCCTGAGGAATGCCTTGAGGTGAGACACCGAGGGCTGCTTTTTTCAATGCAATTAAATTTATAGGCAAATTTAGACATTAACAACTTTTTTTTTTACACCTTTGTCTTTTCTTCTCCTAAAATGAAGGGCCTTCTTCATTTTTTGAAGTTGTTGGTCTTATCAATGTATAAGACCACAGGTGCATAGCATTTATAGCTAGCAAACAGTCTTTAAGGTGGCAAAACGATAAGTATATACAGTGTAAGCCTGAATATACAGGTTAGACATAGTGATTACAGTGGCTTACTTTGCTCACCAGGTCTACTATCTATATTTCTAAACTTATTGTGTACCTGTAGCACATCTGTCAAAGAGCCACTGCAAGTTCAAATATTAGTACAGCTGAAAATTTCCATTATGCAATGTACAACCACAAGTGCAGCTGCAGTCTGCACAATAACCCCATATCCAGCCAGTGCTTCACGCATCACAGCCGGGCAGAGCAACTGCAGCTTTGCTCACAGCCAGCGGCTATAAACTGCCATAGATTGGTCTTTTAAAATGAGTAATGAGCAATAAATGCATTATGTGAAGTGCTGTCATCTCTCTTTTCTGTAGTCTCTGAAGAGTCTTTTGCTTAAAGAGGAGCTATTATGCTTTCCGGTGCAGTATTTTTACCCTTGAACTCTACTTTGCATGATGCACAGTTCAAAATCATTCTTATGCACCTTGTTTTTTTTGTGCAGCCTCTCACTTCATCCCCTTGTAGCTCATCTTCATTTAAGGTCACCCTCCCCTTAAGCCACCTTTCTTGCCCCATGAAAACAAAAGATTCAAACAGTAGGTGGCTGGGATTTGAGGGCTTATGGGCAAACCTGTGTGTTTGAGATGCCCCTGTTAGAAATCTTCCCTCAGTATGACATCACGCAATGTGGGAAGTCTAAAGCCCGAGTTCTTGGATTTTTGTGCATAAGCTGCTGCCATTATTTAAAATGACCAATTTTTAATATGCTACCACACCTGTGTGAGTATGTGTGTATACCATATCAGCATAAACTCATGTACAACAACAAATAAGAAAAAACAATAACAGGCACAGTATTGTTGTTGGTGTGGACTGGAACAACATACCAGACACCTAAATAAATCAGAAGAGGGCTTTTTGCATCTACAGTATCTATGGTGTACTATACATACAAAAAAAATGGACCTGATGAAAGTTAAAAGTTTTTTATTAGAACATAAATTACTAGAAAATATAGGAGTCATCATTTAATACTCTGACATTAAAATCTCATTAAGAATCCACAACAACAAACTCTCAAACAGGCTTTCTGTTGCTCTTCTGGGCGTTTCCCCCACCTTGGATGTACACACACACACACACACACACACACACACACGTGAATCATTGGTCAGCTGAATATCCTTTCTGTCTTATCATTCTCCCCTTTTACCATATTTCTTACATTTCATCCCTCTCATATTATGCACATTATGACATCAGCGTGGAGAAATGAACACACCAAGGGAAGAGATATTGATCATCTCTGTCACACTCTCATTTTTTCTGTAATATTTTTCAGCTAAATCTATGTTGTACCCTGATGTGGATGTTCCTTCCATTTCCGTATTTATTCTGCTAACCCTTCCTGCTTTCTGCCTTCGATCACTCCTCTTACTTTGCTCATCTTCACCCCTTTTATAATGTCCTTATGTCTGTTTTTACAATCAGATAATCATCATTCATCACACTTCCATAACAGTTAATGCAAGTGTAACTGTGCATGAAATCACGCTTGGATCTCCAATAACTGACCGGCTGACTTCATTCGTGGTGCATTTAATGTGCCCTAAGAATTAGCCCCAGAACAACAAGTGAACACATGAAATTTGTTGTGCTGAGTTTAAACATAAACATTAAAAATCAGAATCACGTTTTTTTTTTCCCTCTGGAAACGCAGATTCAATATTAGAAAATCATCACAGGTCTGAAGGTGTAGGAAGGCAGGAATACACATATGTCTTTTATTCGCACACTATTCATGAAACTCAGAGGCCACAAAGAGAAACATTTCTATACAGGAATTAGGTGGTTCTCTGGCACTTTTCCCATTATTTTGCAAACAACCATTTTCTGATTTTATGCTTCACATGACACATTCGGACAACTATTAAGTTCTAATTCCAATCACCCTGCAAAGCAGTTCTTGGTCCAGACTCAAAACGACAAACCAATCAGCTCGTTTGTCAGGCTGGATTCGTTCTTTGGTTCCAGAAGAAATTAGTTCTTTTAAATATTCATATGACCTAATATCTCAAGACAAGAAATTGACATTTTCTATAAATAATTTAAACATCATGTGGACATTACCATTTTGTGTTATAACAGGAATAAAATGTATTCCAGCTGTCTCAGGGGAAAGCAGGATACATTGACTGCTGCCATCTATCAAGGTAATACCAACATGGGAGTTTGCTCCTGAGTCATTGTTAATGTTGTCACAGGGCGGGGGGGTTGAGCTCTTCATCCATTAGCCGAGCTACAATAAATGGTTTTAAATAAAGTGAAAAAAAAGAAGCAAGTCACACATTGACCCATAAAGGCAATGCAAAATCGCAATTAACCCAGAATCTGCTGCTGGAGTATATTTCTCAGTGGATTTATTTGCTTTCTATATCTGGGATCTACGTGAGCCGACACAGGTTCAAAGTTGCATCCGTCGACTGTGCAAAATAATTAAACCGTGTGGCCTAAATCAAATACATTACCAACGAACTGTCACTTTACATTATTTGCACCAGTCCCATGTGCCCTTGATACGTAAGTACAACCTTCGTAAATGAACATGGGCCCTGCTGGCTTTATGAATATTGCAAAAATGAAAGTAGTGAGAGAATAGGATCTTTCATTTGGCCCGAGGCTATTGCCAGAGGAAGAGTAAGGGTAGTTTATTAAACTAGGGTGATAAACTAGAGATTAGCTGAATTAATGGTAATGTATATATATCATTGCGATTCAGGATTATTTCTATTTATCTTGACTACTTTCTGAACATCTCACTGATAACCAGAGTTAGTTCATTCAAGTGTCTATTTGTGATCAGCAATACTTTAAAACTAATCCTATACGTCAATGATTAAATTACTTACAGTGATTAGATTACTTACTATGCATCAGTCAGGAGTCTAACAGCAGCAATTTCAATGAGTAAACCAATATAGTTATTGATATGCTTCATATATACTGAATATATCTATGGAATTATAGTCAGATAATGAACTGCAATCTGGATGCCTTAAAAGCACAAATCAGCATCTCGGGATCTATAGCCTCCTAGGACCAGGCGTCCACATATGTGGACATCACATTTTGGGTTGTCTAGACTAAAATACTAAATTGTGCTCTACAAGGGGCTGATATCCACTTACGAGGACATTATACTGACACTGTTCTATCAAAATTTTAAACAAATATATTCATATGTGCATCTCATTGTTCTCAGAAACAAAAATTAGGTAAAAAAAAAAAAAAAATCTGGTAATTCTTTGTTTTTACATTCATCGGGTCCCGATATGCCCAAATATCAAAGAGAAATTAAAAGTGCATGCCATGGAAGAGTTCGGGTCTTAGGAGGTTAAAATAAATAAATAGAATAGCTTTAGTTAAAGGTCTTAACTACAAAAATAAAATGTCTTTAACTGCTGATTTAATTGGTAGGCCAAAATTCAAAAGAGGACAAAGGGGAAATAGCAGTGGGGAGGTTAAGGGCAGAACTAATTTTGCTTGAGGGGTTTGCTTGGTCTGTTTGGAGTGAATGGAAATCAAAAGTGTTTCTTTGGAAAGATATTTCATTCCTGAAGCCTTGACAGTCTTCTAAAATGTATTTAGACATTTTTTTCAAATTATATAAGGCACTTTTGACTTATTCACTTCCTTTAAACTCATTTAACCATGGCTGATGTTTTAATTCAGGGAAGTATAACTTCAAAGAAGCACCAAGTTAAGGAGACAAGTGCAAACCAAATGCCAAAGGTATTTAAGGATTCTTCTGCATATGAATTAGACTGAGGAGTCTCTACAACCGACATTATAGTGAAGTGGTAAGCAGTAGTCCATGTGATTAGGTGAAAGTATAAAGCATGAACACTGACTGTGACAATTACATCAGGAACATCAACTTCAGAAATGGCAGTCATGTGGTAAAGATATTCTAACCATGCAAATACTCTGTCCCCTTGTCAACATCTCCACACAATGTTGCCTTTTTTCCGTACAAGTCACAAAGACTAGTACGAAAAAAGGCAACATTTGTGTTTCTGTGAAAATTGCAAGGCAGTAAACTGGTTATTCTATGAATGAATAGAGGTTTCAACTACAAGACTGGGTAAGTATATAAAATAAATCTTTTTATCAACCTGCATTGCGGCATCCACAGTATACCAGTATTCGAGCCCATACCTGATGATTTGTGCAAAAAGTTCAACGTGTACTTTGAAGACAAATGTTCTCTTTCTATTGTGCAAGCGTATTCAAGTTTTATTTTACAAATTGGATAATGGAACGATGCTTCAGTTTATGAAATTGCATTTCTTGTCCTTGTCCAATGCAACAGCGAGAGAGGCGACACTTACACATCATTTAGGCAGCCGCGGCTGCTGTAGAACAAATGTTCAATCAATCAATGTGCTTTTGAATTACCTGAGCAGACTAATGAAAATAGGAAATAGCTTCAAAACTGGCATTTCTCCTTTTACAACTGCAAATGAATTATACTTTGTCATGGACCTATTTTTATAGAATTTTTTTAACTATTTGATATAGAGAAATGAAAAACCTTATTATAAAAGCACTGCAAGGTGGTTATGCATGTATAAAAAGAAAACCTTTCACAACTATGTGTTATTAAGTCTCTCTACACATAATCATACTAATCTCTCTTCCACAGCATGTGTTTAATCCTGTCTTCCTTCTCTCGCCCCAACCAGTCGCAGCAGATGGCCCCGCCCCTCCCTGAGCCTGGTTCTGCTGGAGGTTTCTTCCTGTTAAAAGGGAGTTTTTCCTTCCCACTGTCACCAAAGTACTTGCTCATAGGGGTTCATATGATTGTTGGGTTTTTGTTCTATATGTGTTATTGTAGGGACTACCTTACAATGTAAAGCACCTTGAGACGATCTTTTGCTGTAATTTGGCGCTGTATAAATAAAATTGAATTGAGCTGAATTTCTGTAAATGTCCTTTTTTTTTACCGCATTATGGTTGTTTACAAGAAAAGACAACCAAATCGTAGCCTGAATTGCAAATGAAGTTGACCTGGAGGCTCAGGTTAAAGGCCTGCCTCTAACAGCAGCCCACAGTCTTCCCATTCCTTTACAAATGGCAAAACAATAGAAATAATTGAGTCAAGTTTGTCTTTTGTCTCAGTCAGAAATCCCATTTATGTTATACGACCATTAACCAAAGGGGGAGGGAAAAGTCCAGAGATTCTTTCTGGAAACACACACACACAACACAGAGTTTCCCTAACTCCCTGCTCTTTGTCACAAGCATGCACTATATACTGCCTACAGACACACAAAACACACACACATTCACAAAGTGCCATTAGGGCTCCCTACCTGCTCTCAGCTTCAGGAATGATTGATAGAGCCTTCACTGCAACACACAGGTTGTTTAGTCACACTGATTACCCCGCATATGTGTGCGCACACGTGTTTGTGTGGACTCCATGTGGGCTTCTCAAATGTCCACTGGAGGATGGGACTAAAGAAGTGCATGTTCATGAAATTTATGTGTGAGTGTGTGGTACAGGTGCAGTTTGCAGCTGCAACACATGATAAGGAAAGGTAATGCAAACGTGTGTGTGTGTGTGTGTGTGTGTGTAGGTGTAGGTGTGTGTGTGTGTGTGATCAGAGTCAAAGATTACTTTGAGGTTAAAAGCTGCAATGTCATTTTTGAATGATGACTTTTGCCATTTTGAGAAGCAAGGGGGCGGTAGAGAGATCCATTGGGACTAGCAAGAAATGCATAGTTTGGATTTATTTTCATGAATTTTTGAAGGTAGTTTTGCAAAATAAAATGTAGGTAAGAATTCAGAGCTTCTGCACCAGAAGTAGAGCTGAGTGGTGAGCATGGCTAAAGTCTGGCCATCCAGCCAAAGTTGAAGCCTGATTGGAGTCAAAGCACTCGGTTTTTACATTTGCGTGTCTATAAATGTTGGACATGTTTCATATTTCCATTCTAGGCACCAAAGTAATTGTATGTTAATATACATGAATTAATTTAAACTTAATCTTGGTAATATAGAGCATTATGGTCTTTTACGGCAATGTCTCAATTGAACATTTACTAAAAAATGAACGTCAGTCACAAACTTATCATGCAGTTACATCGACCCAAAGGAAGTACACTCAAAGCAGTTCTAAACAGGATGATGAATCAGGATGAGGTTTCTAAGTCATAGAAGGGTAAAAGTATTTCAAGTTCTTGAGAAGACTGTGTTTACAGTCTTTTCTGTATCAATTTTTGTAAATGGTAACTAAAGCATCGGCCAATTATTAGAAAGAGTGACGTATAGAGGTGAATTTTGGAGAAAGGGTGAGATTTTAGATGACAATTGGTCTTCTTTTTATAGCTTTTGCCACTGTTTAGTTACTCAGCCAGGTCAACCTTTGGAGCTAGGAAAGCAAAAATAATAAGGAAGCTCGACACATCCACAGCTAAAATGTCAACGATGATGCCTTGTTCGACATGCAGACAAGAGAAGAGAAGACACCGCTCTTACCAAGTGCCCAGACTGCGCTCATTAGCCATATCAGGGAGTACCTACCGTTATTTAAACAAGAAGAGTTGATAAAGATTTGAAGTTCCACTGGACCATATTTATATTAGAATACTTGCAATCAAAAGATCAAAAAATGACTGCAGTTAATTAAACCAAAACACAACTGCTTTTAGAAAAAAAAATTGTTTCACAATGCTTTGTGTGGGTTGTGAACTATTGAGTTACTCTGGGGATTGGTTGTCTCGCAAAACAACTCAAACGAAAGCAGCTGTGAGTGGAACCAGATGTTGGTCTGCAAGTTGTGACGGCTTATAATCATCTTTTGTTTTCTCTTCAATCTTCAGACAAACTGTTCAATTTTACTTCTGCTTTACTTCTTAGTTTGCTTTCTGGTACCAAAGTGGCTGACTGGGCTGAGATGGAAGAAAATCAAAGAATTATCTGAGTAATACACTGGGGTTATGTTTACATGTTGCTCATCCACTTGCTCACAATAATTTATGTACAGTATATGTGTACTATATATATTTCAAGTGTCATAAAATAGTCTGTTCAGAACCATAAAATCAAGTATCAAATCTGTACATTTAATAACCCCTGGGTTTTTTTTCCCCTACCACATATTCTCTTGGTTTTTGTGGATTAAATCATTATTTCAGCCACTTTCTTCTCTTGTACCATTCTCCTTATGTCTCTCTCTCTCTCTCTCTCTACCTGGGTGGCGTCTGCAGGTGTCCGTGGAGGCCTGACTGACTCACAGGTTGAATAATTCACTCAGTCCAAATGAGATCTCGCCGGCCTTAATGAAGCCATTAATGAGACTCCATGGATTCCGACCACTGCCTCACACCCATACTGACTCACTCACACTCCCGCACACACTCAGGCTCACAAGCAAACACGCATTTGTGTTGTCAGGCACAGAGCAAGCATGCAAAAGTACGCAACTGCATGAATGAACACTGCAAACTCTGGCAAGCAATGTTATCCTGAAATGAGCGCAGAAGAACTGGCATGTTCTTCTTTAATGACATGAGCATGTTTATTGTAAAAATGTGTGTGTGTGTGTGTGTGTGTAATGTGTAGTACTATAATTCTCGCCAAAAGTCAGTATGAATTTGTAGTCTAAACCCTCATTTTGTTGTATTGACTTCAGGCTTGGTGAATTCCAGAAGTACAAGTTTAGACCATTTTATGCTATTAAATAATAGACTGTGTGTGTTTTTGTTCAGAACTCTCAGTACTAATGATCATTACAGCTCACATCCACACTAACAGCCTTTGAGGCTGTTTAATATTCCATACAACCACACACACAAACTCGGTTGGTAATTTAGTGGGACAAAAGCAGTTTGATCTAATAATTCAGTAATTCAACAAGGCTTTGCGTTGATTAAATAAATAGTGCAACAGAATTCTGCTATGACACAATCAACACACTCATACAGATGTATTAGATGGACTTGCAGTGGCTACTCAGATTGCTAATGAGGCAGAGCTGAGGTGCAGACACACAATGGTTTACAGAGTACTCTCCCAGTAGGATATTCAAAGCACCACTTCAATCTGTAATCAATAATTCACCTAAATGAAAAATAATGATGATGAGTTGGACAGGATGCAATTCTGATGTGATTTTGATTCATTTACAGCAAGAAGATTCTTTCTTGGTCAGCTTCCGCACATGGTGAACTGTCAATATCTACAGGGGGATTCAAAATTAATACAATAAAAAGTG
The DNA here is from genome assembly GCA_015108515.1 of Hemichromis elongatus. Classification (NCBI taxonomy): domain Eukaryota; kingdom Metazoa; phylum Chordata; class Actinopteri; order Cichliformes; family Cichlidae; genus Hemichromis; species Hemichromis elongatus. The sequence continues at coordinate 9,111 of VUQR01036290.1, forward strand.
AAGTTGGTGTAGAAAAATAGCTGATAGAGGTTTTATTATGCTGTATATGGCATTGATTTAAAAAGTATGCTTAGCACATTATAAAAATACGTCTCAGATATTATTACTTTCTTTTACAGCATCTGTATACACCCATGTAAAGATGAGCCAAGATCGAAGCAAGTTTACCCGCTAAACAATGATATTATTGCATGCAGCATGTTTCACTACCTCTGCAAAACGTCAGTTTATTTCACTTTTAATCCAAGGCTGCCTTTCAGCCTTTTGACCCCCTCCACACTCAACACATCCAGAGCAGTTTAGCATACTATGCTGGGAGAAGCCACTCAACCAAGTCATTCATATTTTACCAAGCTATGTATAATGGAGAGAGCTAAGAGACAACCATTTAACATGTTAGGGTTACTTGGATAGAAAAATAATGCAAATATGTATTTTTATACCTAAATGCACCAAAACATATGCAGACACACACACTGCAGGACATATCTAGGGCAGCATGAAAGACTTTGTATAATAAATGAACATAGTCACTACGACAAAACGTAGTGACTATGTTCCACATTAGTAATTTGGGATTTTGCTGATGACACAAGTGACCATATTTGGATGACAGGCTGGAATGTTAACTTGTGACCTAACAAGCTGTATCTCCAGACCTGAGTTTGTCCTAAAAAGGGTTTTATTTTATTTTTTCACCATGGACACTTGCACTACCACTGATTGCAAGTCAGAAACTGTACAAAAACAAAACTGTACAGTTCTTACACTGCAATGATGAAAGTATTGAGCCACCTATACATTTTTACCAACAGGAGATACTTGGCCTTGATGCTCCATCCGTATACTTCTTATGGTGATGTTAGCATCCATTACGGTTTGAAGCCCTGCAATTACTGAGTGGGGAAACCCCTGGTGACTTCTAACTTTATGTGGTCTGCCAGATTGTGGACGAGTTGCTATGGTTCCTGAAATTTTCAACTTTGCAATAACACCACTTACAGTGGTTCATGGAAAATCTAGGAGAAAGGAAATTTTCTGACCTGAATTGTGACATTATTCATTCTCTTAGAGTGTCAGGCTCTAATTTAGTGAGCTCTTGGGAAAAAATCCATTCCTTAAATTATGCCAAATTATGCATGGCAAAGTGGTGATGTTTGCCAAAGATTTACAAAACAAAAATGAGATATTATGAAGCAAAAGTGCAAATATTCAAACTCTCTCTTTCTATTTAGATTTTTCTTTTTTCATCACTATATCTACTGCATGACAGTAGGCAGGTTACCACATGTGTACTTTGTCTTACCACCTACCTCTGCACCAGAGGTTGACCTCCTCATCCTCACAAAAAAGGATCAAAATGTCAAATTTGTCATGAACAACTTGGTTGATACTTTGGTTTCTGATAAAGAGACAGTAATGCTAAAACTTCCTACAGACACAGAGAACAATAAAAAGTGATTAAATCCAACATAGAAATAAGCCAAATAATCAGAAAACAAAATGTTCGAGGCTTTACAGCAAGTAAACGCAGCAAGAAGATTTAAAATTTCAGTTTCAGTATTACAGCATAGGCAACTTTAACTTCATAAAAGACAAAAAGGCTGTCTGAAAGAATAGCAATGTTTCTCCTTTTATTCCAAATTAAGGTCTTAAGTTTGACGGCACTGAGCTCTCAGGGCCATAGTTATGTTTTTATATAAGTGTCTTCTATGAACACCCACTCTAAAGTCTGGAGCAACTTGGAGCCAAGGTTATCACATGGAATCAAAAGATTTAATTATTTTACTGATCTGTAAAACCAAAAACAAACAAATAAACAAACAAAAAAAAACAACAACAAACAAGTAAGCAGAAACAAAGTTTTTCCAGAATGCCTGATACAGATGGTATTATGCTTCCTTTATTTTCAGTCTTTTAATAACAAATATGCATTTATTTGGGTTTGCATTCCACCTGGGAATAAATGTAAACTAAACTTTCTGTATTTGAAATGTATGTTGTTGACACCAAAGCTGTAGCAGCACTGTTTGTGTTGTCAGCAGTGATAGGCATCAAACTGCACTGCAGCTTTGATTGTACACTGTAGGTGTAAATAAATACAGGTGTTTGTCATGCTGCTAGCACATCAGTCAAATCCAACAACACTTTATAAATCTTTTTTTTAATGGGATTTATTAATAAGGCTCTTATATCTAACTAAAAATAAACTAAGAATCAAATTTGGTATGAAAAATAATTTTGTTAAAATAAAATTAAAAAATGGAATAAAAAATAAAAACTGAAACAATATTGTGCATTATAACATTTATTACAATTTTAAACAAAAACTAAATGATAAACAAATCTTATGTCAGAATGACATCATGTTAGCTAAGCAGGACCGTCGTGTGTTGGTCAGCACTGTTGCCTCTCAGCGAGTCCGACTCTGCAGCAGGCCAGGACCTTTCTGTGGGTTTGCATGTTCTTCCCATGATTGTGCGGGCTTCCTCCAGCTTCCTCCCACAGTCTAAAGACATGTAGTAATTGGTTCTATATTGCCCATATGTATGAATAGTTGTCTGTCTATATGTGTTAGCCCCGAAACAGACTGGCGATGTGTCCAGGGTGTACCCTGCCTCTCGCCCCATGGTAGCTGGGATAGGCTGCAGCCCTCCCACCACCCTGACAAGGAGAAATCGGAGGAGGATAGTTGGATAATAATAACTAATCAGAAAACAAAACTATAATAATGATGCTGCTCTACTTTAAATATACTTTACATATATATATATATATATATATATATATATATATGCTCTCTCTATATAATTCAGAACGCTATTGGAGTATCTTTGTGTGATTAACAGTTCACAGTAATGCTGCCCCACATTCACTAACCTCAGTGTTTGAATCTTTGGCCATGTTTAATATAAGAATTCTCATACATTAGATATTATACAGTCGTGTATAAAAGGAAATGAAGAACACCACAGCAGATCCATACAGAGTATTGTGTTTTTGCCTTTTACAAAAACCCCCTGAAGTTTGAGTTAGTATGTTAGACAGCTTTCACCGTCGTACAGTGTGGACACCCACTGAGTACGGCGAGCTTGAGCACACACTCCGCTTCCAACATAACAGACATGTCATCTCACATTCACACACTAACAAAACTGATGCCAGGAATGACAGGTGGGAGAAAATGGAGTGATTTTTGTGGTCCAAACCATGAGCAGGTGTGAATACACACCTGAGGAGCAAACACTCATGCACACCATCATACATGTAAATGCACACACACACACACAGTTGAACACCTGCTCATTCAGTGGCACATGAATCCTTTTTCTATGGCTACGCAAATGTTGGACAGTATTTGTTGCATGGCCTCATTCTCTTAAAAGGAGCTGGGTCTCTGTTTTGTCCTTCATCTCTCACCCCTTGCTTCTAAAGTGATCTTTTTTTAAAAAAAAAAAATCATTTTTAAAAACATTAGGAGCACTATCTTTCATGGCACGCTGGCAACCATCGATGCAGCAAACCTGGTCGTTTGATCACTTTTTTTCCCCGTTGCTATAGACACAGCATGCAGCATTCAAAAATGTTGAGGAGAGTTGAATAAGAATGAAAGGGTGTGGTGATGAATCATTATCCTCTTAGTCATTATGTTCACTGTTTACTGTGAAAATTACAGGCGCAAGTGACTGAACGGTCAAGTAAAGACTACTTGTTAGAGAAAGGGAATATTGTTATTTTAAGTACTAGCAACCATGTCGGGTCAGTATTGTTTGTCAGCAGGGTGGCGTACAATGCAGTTACTCATCCATCCAATCTCTTCAGCCTATCCCAGCTACCACAGGATGAGAGACAGGGTACATCGTGGACAGATCCCCAGTTTGTCTCTGGCTACACTGAAACCAAACCAACCAAAAAGCAGAGCTGGAGACAAATGACCAATTTGCACATTTCATTTACAGAAACCAGGTCAATATGTCTTAGAACGTGTCTTTACAGGAAACACAACTGAATCCCTCTAACTTTGGTCAAAAACCAGGAGTATAGGACAAACTGAGGTTTTGACTTAAAAGTAGCACCAGAATATTACAGGATTTTAGTTATTCTATATGGGACCTAAATGTCTTAACAAACTTCATACTGAGCCCTGGTAGCAGACATCAGCTAGGATTATACTTGGTTGCCTATACATACGAATGGAGCTTTGTCTGTTCTGATGGCAACATTTACAACATGTTTACCAAAGAAGTTTTTTTTTTATTATTATATTTGCATACAGTCTTTGAATTTCTATTAATTTTTTTTAAAGTCCTAAAAGCACCCTTTTCTCCCTGTGTCTGACTTCCTGTCTTCCTCATCTGCTCTTTTTTAGCTTACTTAGAGTCCCTAAGGACCCCAAAGCGCTTTACACTACATCCAGTCATTCACCCATCCACACACTGGTGATGGCAAGCTACATTGTAACCACAGCTGCCCTGGGGCGCACTGACAGAGGCGAGGCTGCCGGACACTGGCTCCACCGGTCCCTCTGACCACCACCAGTAGGCAACGGGTGAAGTATCTTGTCCAGTCATAGTCATCATAGCAACTCATTGAAATCATAGCAACCTTAGTAGTTGTAGTTATCTTTTAGTTTTCTCAGTATGGGTTCCAGTTGTGCTCTTGTTTTAAAATGGCTCATTTTTGGATCACGTCTCCTCTCCGTCTCCTTCCCTGTCTGCATTTAGGTCCACTGCTTCACCACACCGACGTGCCCCGCCCTGACATCTAGACCAGATCTAAGAATGACAGCTGCTTTCCTTTCTACAGAAAATCTGTTTCCTCCTAGTGAAACATGACTAAACCAAGAACTTCTGTCCCCTTTAAAATAAAATCATAAAATCTTTATTTTAACTGCATTCACAAATTCTTGGAATTCAACTTATTTTGTTTTATTTCTCTGTGCTGAGATAAGAAGAAATAAATAAGTTCTAAAAATAGATACCCTGGGGGCATCTGGACATTCCTATTGTTCTTCTTGAAGGGTGCACACAGAGTTGTGGGACTACACGTTGTTATCTAAACCTCATTCCTGCAGCCTTACTGCTACTAGCGTTCCTTCATTCGTCCTTCAAGGCTCTCAGCAGTAATCAGAGGTCATGGCTGGTTCTGCAGTAGAGGGTGTTGACATCATTTAGCAAAATCAGCGTCCAGTTCCACCGTGACATAATTACTTCACCGAGCTTCCTGTCTAGCTATGCTTGTTACACTGGGGAAACAGAGTTATCTTCCCTAAAAGAAAAATACTGTTTTTCCTCTGTGACTGGTTCCTGCTGAATAAACATGATGAATGTCTGTCAGCAAGTTATTTCACTGAAAACAATATACAGCAGGTGGCCAAACACAGCATAAATAACAGTCAGCTAAGATTCTGATTAAATTAGGATGTGATGGTGAGCAAAACTTGTCTTGAATTAGTATCAAAAACATGTTTCATTTTTGATTTTGCAAAATGATAGCATTAGCAAACCACAGATGACTGTTATTTACACACAGAAAGCTTGAAACATGAGAGTTGCAGTTTCTAGAGTTCAGCCATTTAGCTGTCACTCTTAGTGGAAACAAGAGTGGGAAACTTCCAGTGACATTGGAAACATGGTCATTCATATCCAAGAACAATGGCCATGACCCTTAACTTTGGACTAAATTTAAATATGTGATGACGAACTGAACAATCAGTTTTTAAGAGCAAAAGAAATAAAAATTGGCACTACAGAGGTTCTAGTGTTTGTACTGATGACCGTGCTCCCTTGGATGTTGTAGAACATTTGAGTAGTACTATTCAATAATGGGGTTTCCTATACCTGTTCAGAATAGTGCACTGCCCGTGCAGTCTAAATATGCCTAACGCTGACCCGCCCGCGGAGTCAAGCGGTTTTGCACGTAATGTCTGCTCAGTTATACATTAAACAAAACTTCCAAGGAATCACGGATCCAGCCTCTTTAGAACAAACAGATGTGTTTGCAGTCATGCATTATTTGCACTACTGTGTACTAACAAGGTGTCCAAATCAAAGTAAAAAAACATATTTAAATGCTTCTACACAAAATGCATTTGCAAAGAGTGTGAATAGCATACTCCCTCATTCTAACCATCTCACAGGAGGTGCATCCTTACTTCCCAGTCCTACCTCAGTCTAATTTTGGCTCTCATGTTCTTGTGTGGCCGTGAAAACCAAGCTTTATGTCATGTTGTATGTTGCCCATGTGAACAGTGCTACTAATTACCATGAACTTGTCTCTGGTCATGACAGAAACAGGCATGTATACCTGGCTATCTCCAGTACTCTCTAACTCTTGGCAGTTATAGAAGCACCATATAAATTACAAGGCCCACACATGCTAGCAATGTGACAAGTTTCAGCTTTTCCCAAACATTCTTCCCCTCAGCAAGCCCCTCTTTCTACATTCGTATTGGGCTAGTGACAGATCACCTTGACAGTTCTGCCAGAGAAATTCTGAGAATGTGTGTGACAGTGTGGTACCACGACACAACACTGTATTCCAAGGACTTTTTGGAAAAAGAAATATAGAAGTTGCTGCAAAGTGTCGGCCAGTGACCGTCCAGAGCCTGGGTTGTGTCCTTGTAGCCCTGGTTCTGCTAGCTAAAACCCACCGTAAGGAACAGTTACATGCATACATGCATATATATTATTTTCTTTTCTTACTGAACAGCACAATTATGAATTATTGACTTTTCATTAAAAAAAAGAAAGCAACTGGCTAGCTAGTAAGAAGAAAACAATTAAGGTTTAAGGGCTATTTAAAAAGTAAAAGTTATTTGGAAGGCAGGTTAAAAAAAACAAACAAAGGAAAAAACCAGATTAATTGGTAGAGTCACTGATGTGATGGACAAATGTAAACTTGGCATTCAAAATTTTAGTCTGCACGTGGGTGTGGGACTAACCATCAGCAACCACAGCCATTTGTTCCAAAAGAATAAATATTTTATAATTTCCACTTTATGTGACCTTTATAAAGCTTTTAAACTTTTGAAAGTTAATTAGCATTTTTGAGGAATATCTGTTTTAGCTTAGAGGGGAAACTCCACCTCTTTGAGATTTCATACAAGAACACATTATTTAAAAAAAAAAAAAACAACTAAATGTTCATGCATTCTATGAACATTCTGAAAAAAATGTGTGTCAATAAAAACAAAAAGTTGCAATGATTTGCAAATCTCATAAACCTATATTATTCATAACAGACAACAGAAAACACATCGAATGTTTTAACTGAGACAATTTTATATTTCATGAAAAAAATAAATGTTATTTTGAATTTAAGGCCAGTGATATATTTATATAGAGCCAAATCACAACAACACCCCAATGTCATTTATATTATAAGAAGAAGACCCTAAAAAATAAAGAGTTTAAATACATTATCATCTACAGTACACAGCAGGGCCGGTTCTAGAAATGCATATATGAGGTGGCAGACAGAAATGTAAAGGGGGCACATGGTGGCAATGGAGGCAGGAAATGGGTGAGGGTTGGGTGGGGTGCTCTGGATACCTGTTTTTGTCATTTAATTGGATTGCACTTTGTCAGGCCTCTACTCTAAGACCTGGCTAACTTGGATGTCCAACCTGAAGGCTAAGCTCATCTAGCTTTTAGGGTCACTTAGGCACACAAACCCCCCGACCATGTTAAAAAGAAAACAAGAAAAAATCTGATAAATCTGATTTTGCTCATGAGATTCTAACAACAAAAAAACATGAATTTTATATTAATTGGATGTCCTATATTAAATATATTGAAACAATAGTACACAAGTACAACAATACTTCTCACTATTGACAATATTAACAAAACTAAAAAGGGAAGGCCAAGTTATATATATATTAAAAAAGACAATACACAAAGTCTGTAAAAATACAACTGAAAAATAGAAATAAAGAATAAAATATCCAACCAGATCTTTTCAACCAACAACATAAAATCTATCTCAATTAAATGGCCTAATTCTCAAATAAATTTACAAACAGTAAGAATAAAATAAGAACTCTCAATATAGCTGATATTTAAAAAAATTAAAAGGGTTAGCATAGTAATAAAAAAAATGTAGAACACAACACATTTTGTCTTCTTTTAAGCTTATTTGTTTTGCAAGAAACTAAACTCTCTGTTTGCAACTGAACAGCTCCATTCTCTCCTCAATCCATTCTATAACAACAGTCTCCTGCTTCCCTTTCCAATAACACTTACAGATTCATCCATATCTAAGTTATTTGTTATGGACTTCTCATGGGCCAAGACCACCACATTGCTCTTTCTTTGATGTAACAAAAGTAAATAATCTTTACTAAAATCGCTGTAATTACATGAATATATAAAAAGAAGAAACTGTTGAGCGCAGAGCAAATAAAAGTGTAGAAACATAAATACCGGTTTACCTGGTTTCATGGAAACTCAAATTAACAGAGACACATTAAACGCACCTCGTTGCCTTCTGTAGCCAAATGGGAGAAAGTACGTTCTTCACAGCTGCACTTCATCTTAAAAGTGGGTTAATAAATTAGATGTAACTTAACCACAATTCTTTGACATGGGTTCTTTATAAACTTGAGTCCAGGTTGAAGGTGGTGGCATGATGCAGCAAAACCCACGCTGCACCAGTGCTTTACTTCCGCTCCAGCAAGTTTCAAAACAAAGTCCCGCAATTAAAGGAAAATTACAAAACTGTTCCTAACAAATACAATGAACAACATTAAAATAATTCACAGTCAGTTATAGTCGCTATGATTTTGAAATTAGCTGCTTAATTTTGTTCCGCCCTGCCTACTGAGAAACCTGACACCGGGTCATTTGCTACTAACAGTTCAAGATTCAAGGTTATTTATTTGTCACATGCAGGTTATACAGGTACAACACGCAGTGAAAGGAACCTGAACACGCTCCTCAACTGTGCAAAAAAAGGGGGGAGGGGGAGAAGAGCACAATATATAAATATATATATATATATA